>SKCR01027669.1:0-156579 GCA_019454045.1 Zanthoxylum bungeanum | reverse complement strand
ATATTGTAAGATTGTCTTCTGACACACGTCACCTCGTGAACAGGTGGATACAGGCTGACATCATAGAGATAGCGTGTGGAGTTTTCCAAGAAATGCCTAGAGTTTAATGAAGTGTCAGATGACAGGTTTGCTTTCGGCAGTGGCTGGTTTGTTTTCTGCCGAAGTAGGTTCACGTGGCTGACGTCACGAGGATGGTGGAACAGTGCTATTTTCCCTAGTATATAAAGGAGTTGAGTGTAATTTGTAAGGGTTAACAAATCTTACTCTAAGCTTTGTAAGAAAGAGAGAAACGGTCAGTATGATAGAGAGATAAAGTAGTTTGATCATACCCGACCACCTATAAAAAGAGGTCGGTCAAGTCCGACAACATATAAAAAGCTTCATTTCTTTGTGCCTGTGGATGTAGGTTGGATCTATTTCACCGAACCACATTATATCCTATGTTTTCATCTGTTTTTTCTGCTAAGTTTGCATTTGGTTCCCAACAAACCAACAAATTCACAATTGGGGGAAGATTATTCGAGGAACGAGTTTTCGGATTTATCCCTGGAACGAAAATCAGTCGTAAATAGTCGGCGCCGTCTGTGGGAAAAGAACAAAAAGCAGTAGACGTGTTGAGACGATGGCGGAAGATTATAACCACATATCTTAAGAGGCTTCAACAACGGAATGGATGGAGAAGATGGAAGAAAACATGAGAAATGAGTGGGAGTCAACCCAGGCCTTCATGAAGACCATGATGGAGAAGTTGGAAAGTCTACAGAAGACGAATGAAGAAATGATGGAAGTTGGTCCAAGTCGGATGAGGGATGAGATAGCTAAAAGGAAGAGGGTTGATGAGGGCAGCGAAGGCAGAAGGAGAAACGTCTAAAGAGTAAGATCAACAGTCATAGCCGGAGCCTTGCTAGAAGGAGAGCTGTGAGAAGAGAATGATGGCATGAGATCATCGGAGTCTTCTAGCAACATCTCGTGTTTTACGAAGAGTGACCGTGGGGGGAATCCTGAGGAAGAACGGGGGACCCTCAGTCACATAAGGTATCATCCATGGGGTGGCAGACGTGGAGAAGCTCAAGGGAAGGAACATGGCAGCACCGAGAACCGGATGAAGAGCTGGTTTCAAAAGGAAATGAAGAAGTGGGAAGAAAACATGAAAGGGGGGACAGAAGACGGCCAGGATGGAGAGACAGTCTCCCATTTTACGAAGGAAGTTTTGGCAATGGAGTTCCCCGGACATTTCACCATGCCTTCCATTGACCTTTAAAATGGTCATATTGAGTCTAAATCTCATGTTGAGAGGTTTTTTTTAGTGATGGAGGTCCAAAGGATGGTGAGAGAGGCCATCTGTAAGGTGTTCCCATTGACCATGGGCAGGTCGGCGAGTTTGTGGTTTAGAAGCTTGACCCCGGGGAGTATCAGTAACTTCTCTCAGTTGAGGAAGTCTTTTGTTCGACATTTTAAAGGGCATGTGTGCCGAGGAAAACATTGTGGGTGTTGAGGTTGATGAAGTAGAGAGATGATGAGTCCCTGAAGAATTTTGTTGAAAGGTACCACAGTATAGTGCTGGAGATCGGGGCATATGAGTCTCAGGAGGCATTGGAGAGTTCTAAAGCGGCCCTCAAGATCGGGAAGTTATGGACTCATTTGAAGATCCAGGATGTACAGAACTAGGCCACGTCTCTGGAGCTGGCGATGAAGTTCATTTTGATGGAATGAGAATAAAAGGCTGCCCGAAGAGGGAGTAATTAAAAGCCAATGATGGTTCGTCCTGAAAATCAGAAGGGACCAAGCAGGGAGGTGAGGAGGCCACCCCCGAGACATAAGAAGTTCAGGCCGATGCCATAGAATAATACACCCCAAGATAGGAGGGCGCATGTCCAGGTCAACCACGTGGCGAGGGGGCGGTCTACACGTCTTTGAATAGACATTTGGCTCAGATAGTCAAGGAAATCCAAGATAATGGCCTATTGGTGGAGCCCGACGTGAGGAAGTATCCCGTCAAAAAGAAAAATGAGAGATTATATTGTGTGCACCACAATCTGAGAGGGCACATGGCGGAATGATGTAGAGATCTGCGGGAGCAGGTGGAAAATTTAGTGCAGAATGGCTATCTGAACGATTACATTGATCAAGAAGCCATAATGGCCTTGCAACGCAGGAAACCGAGGCCGATGTTCACTATTACGGGGGGGGGGGGGGAATGACATTGGCTGGGGACTCAAACCGGGCAAGAAATAATTACTGTCGGATAAAGGGGTCGGAAGTTCTAACAACGGAGAAGGCCCCGAGGATCCAAAGTGGACGACCTGTCCCTATCATGTCTACAGATGAGGATGCCAAGGGTGTAAGCTACCCTCATTATGATGCGCTGATAATCAAGGCCGTGATCGGTGGGGCTGAGGTGGACAAGATTATGGTGGACCCCGGCAGTGCAGTAGATATAATCTCCAATGAAGCTTTGGATATATTGGGAGTGGAGTACGACATTTTGACCCATGATACTACACCGCTGTATGGGTTTGGAGGGGCGCAACTGTCATCCCATTAGGTCGGATACAGTTAGCAATGACAATTGGGACAACCCACCATACCCGGACCATGATGATGGATTTCACAGTGGTCGATTGCCTGAGCATCTATCAGGTTATTGTGGGCCGGCATTATCTACCCTATCTCTGATAGTAAGTGGGTAAGTCCTACATAAGTTATACCTAAAAACTCTGGAATTATTGTTGTAAAAAATGATAAAGGAGAATTAATCCCAACTCGTATCCCATCTAGTTGGCGTATGTACATTGATTATAGAAAACTAAATGACGCAACTAGAAAATATCATTTTCCTTTACTATTTCTTGACCAAATTTTGGAAAGAGTAATTGGGCATCCATACTATTGTTTTCTTAAAGGTTACTCGGGTTATTATCAGATTCTCATTGCTTTAGAAGACCAGGAAAAAACCACATTCACATTCCTTAGGAAAATACATTTTGGACTTTGTAATGCACATGCAACATTCCAACGATGCATGTTAAGCATATTTAGTGACATGGTTGAATATTATTTAGAGGTCTTAATGGATGATATAACTGTTTTTGGGAATTCATTTGATAATTACTTGAATAATTTGGAAAATATTTTAAAAAGATGTGAAGAAAAATGACTTGTGTTGAATTGGGAAAAATATCATTTCATGACTAATTCAGGAATTATTTTGGGACACATTGTATCATCTAAAGGTATTGAGGTTGACAAGGCAAAAATAGAGGATAATCTCTAAATTTCCATCACCAAAAACAGTCAGAGAAATCTGTTCTTTCTTAGGACATGCAGGATTTTATAGGAGGTTTATTAAAAAAATTTAATACCATATCCAGACCCTTATGTAACCTCCTATTAAAAGATGCAACATTTGAATGGACAGAAGAATGTTAAAAATCATTCAAAAAAATTATCAGTCTGTTGACTTCTGCTCTTATTATGCAATCCCCTGATTGGTCCTTGCCTTTTGAGCTAATGTGTGATGCTAGTGATTATGCAGTTGGTGCAGTGCTAGGACAGAGAAAGGAAAGTAAGTCGCATGTAATATATTACGCAAGTAGAACTTTAAACAGTGCACAAATAAATTACACTACCACAGAAAAAGAACTATTTGCTGTAATATTTACATTGAATAAATTCGATCATATTTAATTGGTTCTTCAACCATTGTCTATTCTGATCATGTTGTTGTTAGATATTTGATGTCTAAACAGGATGCAAAGCCAAGATTAATATGGTGGATTTTGTTGCTTCAAGAATTCAATCTCACAATCAAAGACAAGAAATGGGCAGAGAATGTGGTTGCAGATCATTTATTGAGACTAAAAAATGAGTCATTAATTGATACAAATCCCATCAATGACTCCTTTCTCGATGAGTTTTTATTCTCTGTAAACATAATGCCTTGGTATGCTAATATTGTCAATTTTCTTGCAACATGAAAAATACCTCCAGACTGGAGCCAGCAAGCCATGAGGAAATTTTTGACCGAAATCAAAAGATTTTATTGGGATGCTCCATATCTGTTTAAGTGTTGCCCTGATCAGATTTTTCGACAATGCATACCGGACAGCGAGATAAGTGGTGTTATTCAGTTTTTTCATTTAGAAGAATGTGGAGGTCATTTTTTATCTAAGAAAACCGCTGCAAAAATCTTGCAATGTGGATTTTATTGGCCCGCCATTTTTAAAGATACACACGCTTTCTGCAAAACTTGCGAAAATTATCAAAAGTTAGGATCCATTTCAAAAAGAAACATGATGCCTTTAAATCTCATCATTGTCTTCGAAATCTTTGATTGTTGGGGGATAGATTTCATGAGCCCATTTCCACCATCATTTGGATTTTTATATATTTTAGTTGCAGTCAATTATGTCTCAAAATGGGTTGAGGCGATTCCTTGTCGGAAAATTGATCACTCAACTGTGATTAAATTTTTAAAAGAAAATATTTTAAGTCGATTTGGAATCCCTCGAGCCATTATAAGTGATGGAGGTAAAAACTTTTGTAACATACCCTTTGAGTCCTTAATGAAAAAGTATGGAGTCACACATAAATTTTTCACCTCCAATCACCCTCAGACAAACAGTCAAGTTGAATTAGCGAATAGGGAAATTAAACAAATTTTAGAAAAAACGGTCAACTCAAGTCGCAAAGATTGGTCTCTTCGACTAACTGATGCACTTCGGGCATACCGAACACCTTTCAAAACGTCTTTGGGAATATCACTCTATCGTCTAGTTTATGGAAACCTTGTCATTTGTCTCTAGAACTTGAACATATGGCATATTGGGCTATTAAAACATTCAATTCAAACTTTGAAAATACCAGTCATGAATGTAAATTGCAATTAAATGAACATGAAAAGTTAAGGAATGATTCATATGAGAATTCGAAAATTCTTAAGGCTAAAACTAAAGTCTTTCATGATAGTTGAATTTCACGAAAAATATTTGAAGTTGGTTAAAAGGTTTTGCTTTATAATTCTCGTCTTCATTTTCCTGGAAAATTGAAATCCAAATGGAGTGGCTCATTCATTGTGAAACATGTTTATCCATACGGGGCTATTGACATTGAGAATATTAGGGATGGTGATGTATTTAAAGTGAATGGAAAACGTCTGAAACCATTTTTGGAGTGTTTAAATTTTCAAGAGTCTTTTCTCATTTCAAACCCAGTACATCGTGATTGATGTAGTTTCCTTTCTTTTCTGTTTAATATTTTTTCTAATTTCTATTTTTCTTAGTTTTTGCAGAATTTTTATATTTTCTCTTTTTAGTCTCACACCCTGATTAAGCATCGAATAACGGTACTCCGTGACTTAAAGTCGTTATTTCAGTCTCCTAAAATTACTGATATCTACAATCAAGACATGGAAGAAACTCTCGCAAAACTCCACAGACATTTTCCTTCTCTTCCCCAAAATGCTCTGACAAAAATTTACAAAGCACGCACAGAAAGAATGAGGTTTCTTTTGATTCATGGTATTCCTAGTGATATTCGTTGGATAATTGAAGCAAACGATCATTTGGCAGGTGAGTCATCTGACTCTTTCTTACATGTCTGGTTTAGGGAAAAACACATATGCTAAAAAATGAAGAGCTAAACAATTAGGTGTTTGTTATAAATGTGCACGTTGCACGTGCAACACTCGTTGTCGTTCTTTATTAATGATGTCTTATAATCATGAAGATAAAATTCAATTCATTAGAGATGGTTTGAGTAAGGAATATTTGGATTATATATCATTGACTCTTGAGACGCATCCTAGTGGATATGTTCATCGTGAGATTCGCAAGTTACATACACAATTTTAAAAAGAAAGACAATAATACAGTCTCGAGAATCTGACTTTAAGAAACCATGTTTGCCAATTTATAAGAAAATTGGATGGGAAGCCTATTCCCGACCCATAGAGGGCGTTCAAGCCGTTACTGGACGTAAAACCAGAGGAAGATGTGAGCCATAATCACAACTATCGGTACATATTATTTTAATTTATTACTGTTTTGATTTACTTTTGTCGACAATATCTAAATTTTTTGACTTTCACGATCTATTTTCCTGACAATTGTTATTTATAGGTAGTATTGCATTTATTACTCATCCTTTTTTCAAGATCTATAAATTTAGCTCGTCACTTCTCTCTCTTCAACACATCTAGCTAAGAGAGATAGCACAAATGGAGACAACTTCAAAACGACGAGTTACTAATATCTATGTGTTTTGTGGAACTAGCTCTGAAACTAAACCAGAATTTGTTGAGGCTGCAAGAGAATTGGGTAGAGTTATGGCAAACATGCACTTATTATATGGCGGTGGCAATCTTGGATTGATGGGTGTATTTCAAAGGCTGTACAAGAAGGTGGCAGTCAGAATTTGGGGATCATTCCAAAACCCTTGACAGATGACAACATCATCGGAAAATCAAATGGAGAAGAATGTATTGTCTCAGGTATGTCTGAAAGACTCACTGAAATGATCAATCATGATGACGCTTTTATTGCTTTACCAGGTGGGCTGGGCACATTTGAAGAAATATTCACAGTTGCGTCATGGGAAAACTTGAATATTCACCAAAAATCCATTGGGCTGTTTAATGTTAATGGATTTTTCGATTTTCTTTTTGTGTTTCTTGAAGATGCTAAAAGAAATGGGTTTATTTCAAAACCAGTAAGAGATATCTTCCTAACTGCAAGAAAAACTAATGATTTAATTGACCAACTCTTAGCTTATAAACCAAAAATCAACCCAATTCTTTCCAAATTGAATTGGTTCGGTAACGGTCGTGGTAAAAAGCGCAGAGTAAACTTGGATCTTAATCTGTAATCTTTAGTGGTAGATGTAATTTTCAATTCTACAATAACCAGGTGATATCTTCTAAACTCTACTTCTCTTTCCTTTAAACATTGGGGACAATGTCTTATTTTGGTTGGGGGGAAGAGATAGTTTACTAGATAATTTTCATATTTCATTTATGTTTTTATTTTCATGTTTCGTTGATGTTTTTATTCAAAAAAAAATAATTTTACTTTGTTGTTATTCTGTGTGTAAAAATATATACACATATATACACACAAACTAACAACAGATTTTTGACTAAACAACTGGAATTGCTGTTCAGAGGTGGTTGTGTAAGGAGTTTTCGCTCCTGAGACACATCTAAAAATAATTCGTAACAAGTTATTTTTGTTCCTTTCTTTTTGAATTATTTAAATTTGTGAATTTTCCATAACATTGATTAAATTTGATCTTCATATGATCATGAGTGGTAGGTGAAAAATCTGTAATATTCAGTTCTCTAGATCATTGGAGGTAACACCTTAAGGCAATGAAATTTTTAAAAAAAAAAAACTAATCATGCTTTTATTTAGTAACCGGAAATCTTACCTCAGTAAGCAGTGATTGTTCGTGTAAAACAGTAGAGCTTGATTTAATTTTTAAAAAAATGATAATAAAGCTTCTGCTTAGTAACCGAACATCTTGCCTCGGTAAGCATTGATTGTTCGCGTCAAATGGTAATGCTAAATAAGTTCATTTTCGTAGCCTCTTTAACTCGAGCAATTAAGTTTGTATGAGTTTTTTAACACTTAGTGTCCTAAGGCCAACTAATATAGGAGTCACTGGCCCAAAGCTCTTTACAATGGTTAAAAATAAAGCTTAAAGAAACCGGACACCTTTTTTTGTATATATCTGAGATCCGATGAATTAAGTCTGTAGGGGTGTCTTAACACCTAGTGCCCTAAAACCAATTGGTTTGGGAGTCACTGGCCCAAAGTTAGATACAAGGATTGAATATGTATTTGTAAATAAACTTTCATTTCCAAAGGTGCGAACTTTAATGTAATTTTAGGACAAAAATATTACTCTCTTTTCAATAAATACCTATGAATATTGTGGGCACAATCAATTGATTAATACCTTATTTTATGAGTGTATGGAAGGATGGTAACAAGACCAGAAGAATTTATTTATTTGATCATTTAGAAAGAAAAAAAACAATTGTTAACTTGGATAAGAATTTTTTCTTTTATTTTTCACTTGAATTACTAGGGACTAGTAATAAGCTGGTTAAGGGTGTGATGAATACTAAAAATTGCATATTTATTATACGAAAAATCAATCATTTAACACTCAGTTTCACTAATCCCCTTAATTTGGCACATCTATGAAATAATATTTTAAGTTATGTTTTGTATATTTTTATTGTGTATTGTTATTATTTGGTAGGTAAAATACTGTTCGGAAGCTCGACAGAAAATGCCAGACTTGGAAAAGGGCAAAAACGAAAAATCACCTAGTGCGTCGCGATGCATCCAAGAAGACAAAGACACCGCGGGCATCGCTCTTAGCGTCGCGACACACAGGACTTTGGCATCGCGGCGCCCTAGTCTCTCGACACATGTATACAGCTGTCAGCAGCGACGCGATGAGTGGACGAAATTTTTCCTATAAATTGAAGCTTCCGGCAGAAGAAATTTTCATACTTTCTTTCCAATTTCTCTATGGATTTTTAGAGAGAGAGTGTCTTGTGTGTTTATTTATTTAAGCTTCCTGTAGTGTCTTTTTCTTTCAGTAATAAAATTACGAGTGTTTTTAATTACAAAATGAGTAGCTAATTTCTTTTTGCTGGGATAAAGAGTGAAGCTTTTATCATGAAAACTTAGGTCAATCTCGCTTAAATTATAATAAATAAATTGAATTCTAATGATTAAAACTTGATTTAAATATGGATTAGTTATTGACATATCTTGCTATCACTTATATGGCTGGTTTTATATGGCTACCGCCTGTATGGCTGGTTTTACATGTTTTGGCATAATTAAGTACCTAACTGGACTTGTTATACAAAGAAATGAACACCACCTATATGAATGGTTTTATATGTTTTGGGATAATTAATTTCTGAGATAAATTAATTGGGTAATAAGGACAAGTTATATAT
Organism: Zanthoxylum bungeanum; assembly: GCA_019454045.1. NCBI lineage: Eukaryota > Viridiplantae > Streptophyta > Magnoliopsida > Sapindales > Rutaceae > Zanthoxylum > Zanthoxylum bungeanum. Next base: position 147,599 of record SKCR01027669.1, on the reverse strand, counting down.
TATAATAAAGCGAGATTTCTAGATTTGAAATACTAAAAGTGGATCCCTAACCCCAACACTTTATTTTATTATTGCTTTATAACCAAAAATTTCTAACAACTTTAATAAATCAAACTTTTTTTTCGCTCTACTTATCGTTCTATTTTACTAAATATATTTCCTGTGGATCAACCCCGGACTTACAAGGTTATTTTATTACTTCGACACTCTTATACTTGAAATTAAAGAACCACTTTTTGAGCGTGTCAATAACAATTTGGGAAGGGGAAAAAAATGGAAGGATGGGTGGATAAACTAGAAGAAGCCATGAAAGAAGTATACAAGAGGTTGGATGAGATGATGATTGAGATTAGGGGAAATCAAAAGAAATAGGAAAATGGAAAATGGGTGGAAACAAGAGATGGGTCGTGAAAACCAAAGGAAGAAATATTGACGGTTGACATGGAAGTAGATGGAGAGGAGGGGAACGACCCAACAAAGCAAGTGATCCGGCCCAAGCCTTAACGGCTTGAGTTGCCCCTTTTCTATTGATATGACATGCAAGGCTGGATATTTAGAGCATAGCAGTTGTTCATGGTGAACGAAGTTAGAGAAGACGATAAGGTCAGAATAGCCTTGGCTTGCTTAAAAAATGTCGCTTTAAACTAGTATCAATATACCTCCGCTAGCTAGCCGATCAGGACATGTAGGACGTTACAGAAGGAAATGCTGGAATGATTTAGAACCATTGCGGGTCCAACTGGGTATCCGACGCTTATCAATCTAAAATATGAAGAAACTATTCTGAATACACAAAGGCCTTCGAGTTGGCAGCATGAACAACCTTGGATGCGGAGGAGGAACAGTTGGTGAACTTCTTTACATGTGGATTGAAGAAGGAACTAAAAGTAGAGATGAGGCCATGAAAGGTATATGGGTTGAGAGCTGTGATGCAGAGAAAGGTATAAGCCGAACCTTATTTGCGGGAACAAGACACTGAGAGTTTGTATTGTGGATGAATGTGAAATTGAAAGGGGATCGTAAGAGGCTGACGGAAAAGAGAGTGAGGAACAATTTGAGATAGGTACTTTTGCGCAGATAAATGTGATGCCTGTTGAACGAGATGAAGGAAAGCAAGTTGATGAGGAAGGCGAATTGAAGCTGAGCTTTGACAGCCAAGAGGAAGAAGGTGCGGCTAGGGAATAAACAATAGCGGTCTCTATGAAATCTCTCATGGGGTTCACTCCGGCGGGTAAGACGATATGAATCAAAGGGAAGCTTCAGGGCTGAATGTGGGCAGTTTTAATTGATGGATGGGCGCCAAATTCGTTCATGTTCCTAACTTTGGATAGGGAATTGAAATTGGAAATGGATAGTTCTAGGAGATTCAGAGTGGAGTTAGGAGACGGATGTCGGGTTTCGGGAGAAGGGATTGTTGGAGTTGGTACTCGATACGTCAAATTTTGTTGTATTTATTGTAAATACGATGTATATTTTATTTTATTATGACTAAAATTAAGTAATTTTCATCAATATAATCTTTTAAATGGTAAAGGCGTAAAAGACCTTAGAATGAATAGTTGTAACATAATTGCAAGAACGCCGCAATTGTTACTGAGAAATGTCACAATACAATTCATTCTTAAAATTTTCCTGGTCAAGGTTTACATACCTGGTTAGTTAGTAAACCTGTGAGACCGGTATGTGTCGTATGTTAGAATTGTTCTAATGGTTTGTCTCAGTAAACCATGAGTCTAGGGAGACTCACATAGACACATATGTATTTATTGGATAAATACTGAACGACTCATTCGAAGATTCTTGATAGATGGTACACCAACGTCAATATGAATTTTTACGAGTCGAATAACATATTAGCTCCTTTAACTTGTGATACCACTGTGGATATTTGAGATATCCTCCATACTTTGATGGCAGTCACGTCAACGATCTTTTAAGATCAAACCTCCATCTGTTCGTTGGGTATGGACTGATACTCATGATATCCTGTGATATATCCAGAGAGCATCTGTTAGTCCCATGTACGGGATTTAGGTGTCTAATTTGTGATTCTTTGAAATCCTTGGCTGAGGTATGATTCAGAATGGAGTTCCGAATATTTATTGAAGAATCATAATTATGTTGCGACACATGAATTGTTCATAGTGGAGATTTGACGTTTAATTTATATCTACAGAACAATTTGGATAACCTATGACAGATGGATTACATATATGCGATGGCTTCGACTTGAATGGTTTAACTTGATTATCTATGGTCGTCGTAATTTGTGAGAGGACAAATTACGGACATGGAAATGGTTTCCGTGACAGATAAACTTGAACCTAGAGAGTCTCACAATATAAAGTGTACCCGTTAAGTACTTGGGCAATTAATTATTGATAATTTAGATTATTCATAATTTACACATACGTATTAAATAATGTGTATTTGTATACGGTACATAATTTAGATTAGATACACATTATTAACCAATTAAATTTTGACACTTGTTTTATTATTATTATTATTATTAATGATAAAATGGAATATTATTCTTGGAATATTATTCCATAATATTATTTTTTCCTTTTGTTAATTAGATAAATAAAATTATTAAATAGCTAATTAATTTATTTATTTAGATAAGAATATTATTGGAATATTCTTATATAATTGGTAAATTTTGATTTGCTATTCCATGTAATTTGGACACATGAATTTAATTAAAAAAATTAAAAAATAATTACATTTTAGATAAGATCAAAATGGTGTCAAATCAATAAAATTAATCAAATTTTCGGCCATTAGGGTTATTTTACTATAAAAATGAAACTTATTTCATTTTACAAGTTTAATCACTCTCATGTGTTAAGAAACAAAAGAAAAAAGGGGTTAGGGTTCTAAACAATTGATCAACATCAAATGAGAAGAAATTGATTAATTGAAAGCTTGGAATTAAGGTAATGAAAGTTTCCAATTTCTAATTTCTAATTTCTAATTTCTTAATTTTTATTTCTTAAGCATGAAAATATGTATTGGATATGTATTTTGCATGTCTTAAAATTATATATATATATCTTGGATACGTATATGAATCAAAATTTGGTGTTGATTGTTTAGTAAACTTTAATAGTTTTCTTTATTAAGCATGTGTTGTAGATTAATTAGGGAATTAATCTCAAAGTTGAATATTGTCATTCTAGAGTGATGTTACCACTATAATGTTGCCTAGAATTGTTCTTGGAACTTTATATTGTGGTGATTAATTTTGTGTAAATTAAATGGATTAATTTAGTGAATAAATTGAATTATGGCATGAAAATTGGACAAAAGTAAAAACTGGATCGGTTCTATTTTTATTATGTATAATAGAATATGTTTCATGTAAAAATATATTATTGGGATGATTTTGGATGTGTATTGGGTGGTGGATAAATTCCGAAAATTGTTCCGAGGTGAAAATAAGAGAAAATAGTGAAATTCACGTCGAAACGAGATCGCTACGTCACGGCTGTGAAACCAGCAAACTGGGCACTGTTCAGGCAGTCCTAGGGCTGATCGAGCACTGTTAGAGTGACCAGGTTAGCCCGGCTCGGCGGTTGGTCAACTAATTTGACCATTTGCCCGTTACGTCTAGTATTTGTCGAAAAATATTTTCGTAAAATAATTCGTCGTGTTTTGAAATATATTATGTTATTAAATGTTAATAAATAATATGTTTAAACTTATTTGAGTGAATTAAAAATATTTGATATTAATTAATTCGCTCGGAAAATTTTAAAATGTTTAAAAATCCTTTTTCGCCTTCCATCGCGCCCTTTCGCTGCGTTCACTCCTACAAAATGGTATGAGAGCGTCTGATCCCACATCCAAAATAATTTTTTATGCCTTAAATATTTGATATTTAATTCAATTTATTTTACACATGCTTAAGAATTAATTGATTGGATCAATTATTTTAACTGTTTGACTGTATTTGAAAAATACTCATAATAAGGCTTAATGTTTTGTGAGTGTACTGTACACTAATGGGGCCGTCTCGTCAATATGGATGTAAATATCTTTCCTGATACTGTGGTTGTATCTGCCAAAGTAGTGCGACTATGGTTAATGAAAATTTATTTATACCGGTAAAACTTATTTGATAAAAAATAAATTCGAGCGAAAGTGCATACCAATAGATGCCAAAGCAGTGATGTAGTGCATAAGTACCTTGGATGTGTTGATTGACGAGTATTGCCTTGAATACACCTCATCCAATAGATGCCAAAGCAGTGAGGATCGGAAACGGTTCAGGACATATTTTAAAGAGTCATATTGGATGTGATTGATAATTGTTATCTACTTTCAAATATATTTGGGCACAATGTGCCAAAGTTGTGTGTCGAAATATATTTACGAGGTCTACTTCCTGCTATAGAATTTAATTTAATTATTAAATTCTCATATTTTGTTTGGGGATTATCAATTTATGATAAATAGTGGGAGTGCATCCTTATATTAAAAATTTCATGATATATGTTGGATGTTTTATGATATGAAAATTTATCCTCCCACCCCCTCTGACACATTCCCCTCTCAAATTTTTCTCTCTCTAATTTTTTTTCCTATAATGACCTCTTCTTTTCTTTTATTTTCTTTTATTGTTTTCGTTAATTTTTATCCATTTATTTCTTTTTCTTTAATTTTACTTTTTTTCATTAATTTATTTCCTTATTTTTTAAATTTAATTAATTATTTTTCCCTTAATTTTTGTCCCCGTTTATTTTTTTATTTAATTTACTTGTATTTTATTTTATTAATTTGTTTTCTTATTTTTTAAATTTAATTATTTAATTTTACTTTTTTTATTAAATTCGTTTATTTTTTATCTTAAATAATTTTTATTTGTTCTTTCATTGATTTATTTCCTCATTTAATATTATTTATATATGTATTCTCTTTTATTTATTTAATAAATCTTATATATTTTTATACGAAAATTGATCTTCCCCCCTCCCCTTATCTCCTTGCTAATTTACTAAATAATCCTTATCAATATTTGTAATGACTTTTTTTTTTTTTTTATTTTTGAAAAGTTACACATTATAAAATTTATATATTTATATATATTAATTTAAAAATAATTATATACTAGTTATAACATTTTATTAATAATTAATATATTTTTGTTAATAAATAATACATATTTTTTATCTATTCATTTATTTTTTTGATTCATTTTAATTTAATTAATACTACTTATGTATAAAAAAATATATATAATTTAAACAATATAAATTTTTTTACTTTTTTTTGAAAATTAAAAAAAAAAAAAAGAGGAAGATATGATCGTCCAGGGGATCATAAGGGGGACGATTGTTCCCCTTTAAGGGGAACCGTCCCCTTTTCTTTTTTTTTTTTGTTTTTTAATCAATTATGACCAAGTGCACCATGAGATATTGAGTATATCACCAAGTGCGCCAGGAGGAAACTTTGGAGGCAACATAGATTAAAATTTATGTTTTTATATTTTACTTTTTATGTTGTTATTTGTACTATTTTTAAATAAATATTTTTATAATATACACGATAATATTTTTATAATACATAAGTAGTGTTAAATTAAATTATAAAATATATTTTTTGAAAAAAAATTTAAAAAAAAAATTTAAAAAAAAAATAATAAAAAAAAAAGAGGAAAGAAGTATATCGCCCTTCTTCAAGGAAGAAGGGTGAAGAAGGGCGATCGCCATTCTCCTCAAATTTTTTTTTTTATTTTTTTTTCTTTTAAAAAATTAATCAAAAAATATATATGTTATATATATATATATATATATATATATGTATATATCAATAAAAAAAAAATTAAATATATATGGTTTATTTGAAAATTGAAAATAGAATTTTGGTGAAAGGAAGAGGGTAAATAGGGAATTATAGGGGAGACAAAAAAGTCAAATGTGTAAGAGGGAGGGGGGAAGATAAGCCCTCTTTATGATATTGATGAAAATTACTAATCTCTGCTAATTCTTGTTTCTTTTGTTAAGTTTGTGATGACATCTATTACTTCCTCTAAACCTTTTGCACGTGTCTTGGACGCGAACAAATTGACTGGTCCTGAGAACTTTAGTGAATGGAAATTGGATCTTAAGATTGTCTTGAGGTCCGAGAAGTTGGGTTATGTGCTGGATAATCCAGTACCGTTGGATATTGCTCCGGAGTCTACATCTGAAGAGAATGGGACATTTCATAAATGGAATGATGATGATCTGAGAGTCAGATCACTCATTCTCTGTTCTATGTCTCATGATCTGAAGAGACAGTATGTTAATATGTCTGACTCATACAACATTATAACTCAGCTTCATGAGCTGTTTTTGAACCAGGAGTAGACCTTAATATATAGGATCTCCGTGGAATTATTCCACGCTCGTTTGGCTGATGGTAAGCCAGTGAGTCCACATGTCCTGCACATGATGGATCTCATCGAGTAGCTTCGGAATTTTGACTTTCAGCTGAATGAGACTTTGGGTCGGAATTTGATTATTGGCTCACTCCCACCGTCATATTCCCAGTTCATTATAAACTTCAACATGCATAACACTCGCTGTTCCTACAGTCAGTTGCATATGATGCTTCAGACTGCAGAGGAGGACAACAAAAAGAGTGTGTCGACACTCATTTTAAAGTCATATTTTCCTAGTTCTTATTCTTTTCAATCTACGAGATCTGGCAAGAAGAAGAAGAAAAAGGAAAAAAAGACTAGTTCTGGTGTTCCTCCAAAAGGAAAGGTCACAAACCAAGCAAGTCGAAGAAGAAAGTTGCTGAGGACAAGTGCCACCACTGTGGCAAGATTGGACATTGGAGGCGTAACTATCCAGACTATATAGCTTCCGTCAGATGAAAGAGAGCCTCTACATTAGGTATATTTATTTTCCTTATCATTGATATCTATTTGGCTTGTGAAGCCATTGGTTCTTGATGGGTTTTAGCTAGTCCTACTCACATCTGCAATTCATTGCAGAGACTGAGGGTCAGTAGGATGCTGGAACCAGGCGAGATGCATCTGCGTTTTGGGAATGGAGATTCTTTATTTGCAGCAGCCATTGGCGAATACGAGATTCGTCTATCCAAAGGCAGCATCATTTTGACAAATTATGTTTTTGTGTCTGATTGTGTAGCTAATATTATCTCTCTGTTTCTATTAGATACAAAAGATATCATGTACATATTAATAATCGTTCTATGTACATATATGATATGAATGATGTTTTGTTACACAAATGTTCAAATTCGCAAGGTCATTATATTTTACATGCCATTAGAGATGTTTATGAAATTGGGGATAATAAACATAAGAGATCTGAAAAAACTGATACTGAATTATGGCATATGCGGTTAGGTCATATAGGTGTATGACGCCTGACCCAGTTGGTTAAGAATGGTTTGATTGAGAATCTAACCATAAAATCTTTTCCAACTTGTGAAACTTGTATTCAGGGTAAAATGACCAAAGTCCAATTTACTGGTGTTGGACGTCAGGCCACTGACTTATTGGAGCTCGTACATAGTGATGTATGTGGTCCTATAAGTCACATTGCTCATAGTGGTTTTTCTTACTTCGTAACTTTTACCGATGATTTGTCATGGTATGGTTATGTTTATTTGATGAAATATAAATTAGAAACCTTTGAAAGGTTCAAAGAATTTCGAAACGAAGTAGAAATATTTATTGTTTGTTCATAGCGTAGATTTGGCGTTAAATCTATATCTCCGGAACAATTCGGATAACCTATGACAGAGGGATTACATATATGCGATGACTTCGACTTGGATAGTTCGACTTGATTATCTGTGGTCGTCGTAATTTGTGAGTGGACAAATTACAGACATAGAAATGGTTTCTGTGACATATAAACTTGAACATAGAGAGTCCTACAATATAAAGTGTACTCGTTGAGCACCTGGGCAATTAATTATGGATAATTTGGATTATTCATAATTTACTCATGCGTATTAAATAATGTGTATTTGTATACGATACATAATTTAGATTAGATACACATTATTAACCAATTAAATTTTGACACTTGTTTTATTATTAATATTAATTAATTAATTAATTATTAATTAATTATTAATAATGATAAAATGGAAGAATATTCTTGGAATATTATTCCATAATATTATTTTGTCCTTTTGTTAATTAAATAGTTAATTAATTTATTTATTTGGATAAGAATGTTATTGGAATATTCTTATATAATTGGAAAATTTTGATTTGCTATTCCATGTAATTTGGACACATGAATTTAATTAACAAAAATCAAAATAATAATTACATTTTAGATAAAATCAAAATGATGTCAAATATTTAGCCATAAAAATTGATTAATTTTGTTGAAAAATACATCAAATTTTTTGTCATTAGGGTTATTTTACTATAAAAATAAAACTTGTTTCATTTTACAAGTTTAGTAACTCTCTTATGTTGAGAAACAAAAGAAAAAATGACTTAGGGTTCTAAACAATTGATCAACATCAAAGGAGAAGAAATTGATTAATTGGAAGTTGGGAATTAAGGTAATGAAAGTTTCCAATTTCTAATTTCTTAATTTTTGTTTCTTAAGCATGCAAATATGTATTGGATATGTATTTTGCATGTCTTAAAATTATATATATATATATATTGGATACGTATATGAATCAAAATTTGGTGTTGATTGTTTAGTAAACTTAATAGTTTTCTTTATTAAGCATGTGTTGTAAATTAATTAGGGAATTAATCTCAAAGTTGAATATTGTCATTCTAGAGTGATGTTACCACTCTAATGTTGCCTAAAATTATTCTTGGAACTTTGTATTGTGGTGATTAATTTTGTGTAAATTAATTGGATTAATTTAGTGAATAAATTGAATAATGGCATGAAAATTGGACCAAAATAAAACCTGGATCAGATTTGTTTTTATTATGTATAACATAATATTTTTCATGTAAAAATATATTATTAGGATGATTTTGGATGTGTTTTGGGTGGTTGATAAATTCCAAAAATTATTCCAGGACGAAAACGCGAGAAAATGGTGAAATTCATGTCGAAACGAGCTCACTGCGTCACGACTATTAAATCAGGGAACTAGGCACTGTTCGGACAGTCTTAGGACTGATAGAACACTACCCGAGTGACCGGGTTAGCTCAACTCGAAGGTTGGTCAACCGATTTGACCGTTTGCCCGTTATGCGTACTATTTGTCAAAAAATATTTTCATAAAATAATTCGTTGTGTTTTGAAATATATTATGTTATTAAATGTTAATAAATAATATGTTTAAACTTATTTGAGTGAATTAAAAATATTTGATATTAATTAATTCGCTCGGAAAATTTTAAAATATTTAAAAATCCATTTTCGCCTTCCACCGCGCCCTTTCGTTGCGTTCACTCCTAGAGGGATGTATCAGGCAGTGTGGGTGGAGATACTGGGGTATTCTGGGAGGATTTGCTCATATTTGAAATATTATGTGCAGACTTGGTTTTGAGAGTGACATAGTTGGAGACGTTGGGTGATTTTTTGTGCATCTATAGAGATTTCACCATGACGATCAGGAAGGAAGGGCGGAAAGTTATTTTGAAGGGTGACCATACTCTTAGAAAGATTATGGTCTCTTTTAAAATCATAGTGAGAACACTTCAGAATGATGATGAAGGTTTGTGGTGGTTGACAGTGAGGTTATGATGGATAAGAGAGTGACCAGTATGGGGAATACAGAAACAACGAGAATGCCCTCGGCGGTGCAAGAGTTATTAGAGAATTTCATAGACATATTTTATCAGCCTATCATATTGCCTAAGGATAGGGCATTAAATCATGTGATATAGTTACAACCATGAGCCACTTATCCTCACATCTGATCGTATCGTTACCCTTATTATCAGAAGAACGAGATTGAGAGGATCGTTATAGAAATGCTTGCTACCGGAATAATCAGGCCTAGTAGTAACTTTCATTCAAGTTTGGTGTTGCTAGTTAAGAAGAATGATGGAAGTTGGAGCTTTTGTGTAGACTATAGAGCCTTAAAAAAATAACAGTGTAAGATAAGTTCCCCATTCCTATTATTGACGAGCTTATGGATGAGTTGGGAGGCGCTTTAATATTTTCCAAGCTGGATCTGAAGATGGGATATCACCAGATTCAAGTGAAGGCTGAGGATGTCAAGAAAATAACCTTTCAAATGCATGCGGGTTATTACGCGTTCCTAGTTATGCCATTCGGCTTAACTAATTCTCTCTCCACCCTCTAGGCTTTAATGAATGAGGTATTCTATCATTTCCTTCGTCGTTTCGTACTGATGCCCTTTGATGACATTTTGATATACAGTATGGATTTGGATTGACATTTTGGACACTTGGCCATTGTGTTGGGGTTATTGAGAGACCATCACCTCATAGTGAACCGTAAAAAAAAAGCTATTTTAGGTAGTGAAGCATGGAGTACTTGGGGCACATCATATCAGCATAAGGTGTGGCAACATATAGATTGGCCAAGACCTGAAAGTTTGAAGACCTGAGACTTACCGGATATTATAGGTGTTGTGTCCGAGATTATGGGAAGATAACCAAACCTCTTACAAATTTCCTCAAGAAACACAGAGGCACAATTAGCTTTTGAGAAGCTGAAGCTTGCCATGACTTAAGTTCATGTCCTAGCTCTTCCCGATTTTAGCAAAGAGTTTTTATGAAGACGGATGCTTCGAGAAAGAGAATAGAGACAATTTTAATGGCATTCTTTAATCGAGCTCTATCAACAGGGTCGGAATCGAAGTCAGTATATAAATGAGTTAATGGCAGTGGTATTGGAAGTTCAAAAGTGGTGTCATTAGTTGATGGGGCGTCCCTTTGTGATCCGTACGGATCATGTTAGTTTGCGATATTTGGTGGACCAACGGTGTTTTAGTGAGGGGCAATTGAAGCGGGTGGCGAAGCTTTCTGGTTACCGCTTCATTATTCAGTATAAGCCAGACAAAGTTAATCGCATGGTGGAAGCGTTATCACGACGAGGGATTAAAGATGCTTATGGGTGTCATCATCAGTTATCATCCATTACCGTAAGACAATGTCATGTCCTGGAAGAGGTCGAGGAATAGCTTAGGCAGACCTCACTCTTTAAGCATTTCTCTTCCCAACTTCTCGATCTTCGTCAGCTTTGACAGCTCTCTTCCCACTTGCTATCTTCTCTTTCCTTCTGATGGGACCCGCTTGCCCCTTCTCTCATGCTTTCTTTTCCAACTTCTCATTTTTTCCATCATAACCTTCATGATGGCTTGAGTCGTCTCTCTCTCTCTCTCTCTCTCTCTTTTCGAGCATTCTCCCTATCTTGCCGTAGGGTTTCTTCCATCTTCTCCATCCATTCCGTTGTTAAAGTCTCTAAAGCCTTGTGGTTTCCATTTCCTGCCATTGTTTTAGTGTGTTTATTGAATTTTGTACTGCTCCCCACAGACGGCGCCAACTGTTGACGACTGTTTTTCATTCCAATGGTGATTATGGAATTCAACCCCTCGAACAAATCTCCCCAGGCAATGAATTTATTTGGTTAGTTGTAAACCAAAATAAACTTAACAAGTAGACAGAAAATCACAGAGAAAACAAGAGTTTAACATGGTTCGGCGGAGAGTGGCTCCAACCTACATTAAAGGAGTAAATAGGAGGAATTTTATTACTTTCTCGGGTCTAAAACCTACATACTCTCTCTCTATCACTAAGCTTTTAGATCTCACTTTACAAGTGGTCAACTATCAAAATTGTTATCCCTTTAATTTATGGCTTCAACCCCTTTATATAGGCTTTCAAAATTACTATTCCACCAACCCATGACATTAGGTGACGTCACCTTGTCATCGTCGCCAATGTTTCTTTTCCCCAACCACTCTGTAAATAGTAGCCATGGTCTCTGACTTAACCACCATTTGCCAGTAGAAGCACATCATTCCAATATTTTGCCCTCTGCTACACGTTCTTCCAATGTGATAGCTCGTAACTCTGCCACTCTAGTATTATTCCATATGTCAGAGTCTTTTCCCAAGAAAAGTCATTGGCTGACTCCCGTCAAATCAGTCTTCTAGAAGCTCAAACTCTTATGTAGGGCATACGTCGTATACATGTGAGTACAAGATACTGCGACCTCTACCTTGGTAATAGGGTCGGTGTGCCGAGGTGGACGATGTTGGATTAACTATCATTTACTTCTTTGATAGGCCGGGTCGGTAGCCATAGACCACATCAGGTCGGTAGCCTAATCCTAACTTCGTCAACTGGTCATTCCTCAAGTGTTCCTCTATACTTTGAGCTCGAGCCTCCTCTGTCTGACCTCTCTCCTCCTCGATGACCTTGGACCTTTATCATCTACCCAGTATATATTAGGGTTGGTGCTCGGAGTGCCAATCCAGATCGTATTTATGTACGATTCATAAATACGAGAAATACTATTTTCCATAATATTACTAATTTATTGGTATCACCATTGTCTCTTATAAACTTATTCGATCTAATTACGATTAGATCGAAACTAAATCTGGTTTAATGATATGTGTATATTATACAAAGACCCTAGGATTTACAGTATAGTGCGCAGTTACAACGTAGTTTGTAATTGACATTAGGAAGCGCATTATTAGTTGTATATCCTTAAATAAAGTTCGTGATCAAGATTTACTAACATGGGTCGGTTAGTAAAATCTGATGAGACCAGTACATGTTGTATATCGTGACTTGGTCCGATGGTTTATCCCAATAAACCAGGAGTCTCGGGAGACTCGTATAGACATGTAGGTGTTTATTTGATAAGACACTGCACGACTCACTAAGGTTTCCTAATAGATGGTACACCAACGTCAATGAGAACCTTCTAAAGTTGAGCGAGCATAATGGTCATTCGACTTGAGATACCACAGTGGGATATATGAGTTATCCTCCACACTTTGATGGCAATCACGTCACCGATCTATTTAGATCAGACCTCCGCCTGTTCGTTGGGTGTGTACTGATGCTCATGATATCCAGTTCGTATCAAGACATGATCTGTCAGTCCTGTGTACAGGGCATAGGCATCCGCACGTGTTTACGATCTAGTAAATCCATGGCCGTGGTATAACTTCAGAAATCAGTTCCGAGTGTTATTTAGAGATCATAAATTGAAAGTCAACTGTATTATACAAAACGGATTAAAGGTTGTTATCTATATCCCAGGTATAATACAGATAGCTTGTGACAGAGGGATTATACGTATGCAATGACCTCGGCTTGCATAGTTTAGCGAGATTATCCGTGGTCGTCATAATCCATGAGTGGGTAGATTATGGACACTAAATTGGATTTCGTGACGGATAAACCTAAACTTAGAGAGTCCCACAATATGAAGTGTATTCGTTGAGCACTTGGGCAACGCGATATGAATAATACATATTATTCATAATACTACAACGGATTAAATGAGTTAATTTGGATCGTTTAATCGGTTAAACGATAACACATGCATTAGGGGATTTTGTCCGATAATAATTATTGTGTATTTTTATTTGATACATGATACGATTGGATACACATTAATTATTCGTCAAATGAGATTTTGACACATGCCATAAATATGTGTATTTTTTATTTATTGTAAATAAAAATACATATATAATAATAATTATATTAATTAATTATTTGGATATTTAATTGTTAAATATTTGAATTATTAATTAATAAACTTTTTTTTCCATAAATGTTGTGGAATTTGTCCAATTATTATTGGATCATATTGCATGACTTAATTAAACTTTATGTGTGCCAATTTGATTGGTTTACATAAAGTTAATTAGTATTTAATTTGATTAAATAGCCAAAATGACAAAAAAACCCTAATAGTCGGTCATCACTAATTTTAAATGTTAAAATTTTTATTTTGCTTCCAATGGAAGCATGATGACCGATCCACCTCCAAAAAATATCTCCAAAAATGGTTTCAAGAAATCATGAAGAAAAGGAAGAGAAAAATCAAGAAAAGCTTAGGAAAAATGACAGATTAAAGGTATTCTTCAATCCCCTTAAGCTTGAAAACTTGTTTCATGTTCTTGATTTTTCTAGTTTGATTCTAGGGTTTCTTCCTTTTATAAATTTGGGGCTTTTGATGTTGGATGGTGAATTGGAAGTGTTTAAACATGTGTGAATGTTTATTGAACTAGATTATAGTAATTTGAGTTCAATTTGTTGTTGGACAACCTTGTTGCCATTCTAGAGTGTGATAGCCACTCTTATTATGCCTAGAATTTTTCTAGAGTTATTCATGTGTGGTGACTTTGAATTGGTGTTTGATTAATTAGATTAATCTTGAAAGAATTGGATTTAAGCATGAAAATTGGTTATTGTTGCTTTCGGTTCAGATCTGATTTTTTTTGGGCATTTGGTGATGATAATTATGTTTTATTAATGTTTTGGATGTATTTTGGGTGTTGGAACAATTGTCGGAAATTGTTTCCGAGTTAAAATAAGCGAAATTGGCCAAAAACGGCGTTACCGGGTGACGTTTGAGTCAACCGGGTGACGGCTGCCCAAACAATGAATCCGTCACTGTTTGGGCAGCTCATGAACTGCCCTGACACTATTGGGGCTGACCTGGGCAGTCCCCATAAGTTTCGGGTGGTCGGTTCAGTCGAAAACGCGTTTTGCGTCATTTTGCAGAAAAACGATTTTCGTAAAAGTTTCGCGAAGTTTCAACCTTATTTATGTCAATATTTGATATTGAATAAATAGGTTTAGTGAAATATGAATAAATTATTCATATTAGATATTGAATAATTTATTTGGTATTTTGAAAAAGTTTTAAAATACGATTTCGCCCGAACCTCGCTTCTGCTGCGCCCATCGCCCGAAACCCCAACAAAAATGGTATTAGAGCAGGTCTGATGCTTCATCCATTACATTATTCATGCTTTATATTTGATATATAATCCAATTTTAATGTTCGCACATGCTTGGAATCTATATATGTTTCTTTACTTTTCGGTTCTACACTAACGGAAATGTAACTCAAATTTAATAGTTAAATTGTGTTATGTTCTCTAAGATAGAATTGAATTGTTTAGAAAATGATTTTGATTAAAAAATTTGCATTTGATGTAGATTATAGCTTCCAGAGGAAAATCCCCACTTTTAAATATGGCTGTAAAGTAACGTGTATTGGATACATATTTCTTGATCTATCTTGTCAGTACGATTTATGGGTATCTTTCAATAACTGCATCCGAGATCGTGCCAAAGTTGTGAGGATGTAGGTTATAGGATTATTATCCATACCGGTTGTATATTGATACTAGACAAATTCAAGTGAAAGTGGAAATCCTGAACGTGCCAAAGCTGTAAGGACTACTCGGTAGCTTGAGTTTGTCATTGACAAGTGAAGCCTTGATACGCCTCATTTTGAACATGCCAAAGCTGTCATAACGAGAAACGGTCCGGACCAAAACCAAGAGTCACTGATGAGTGATTGACAATGAGTTGTCTACCTAATGAATATACGTAGGCGAGATCATGCCAAAGCTGTGAGTCGAAATATATTCATGAGATCTTACTCTCACTATGGAATTCGATTTAATTATTGAATTCCCGTTGTCCGTTGGGGATTACGGTATTACGTAAAGTAGTGGGAGACACTGCTGGGTTAAAAATCCATTACTTAAGCAGTGTGTAATTTTATGGAAAATTCTGCTTTATTTTCCTTCATTCTATATTGTTTATAGATTTACACTTCTAATCCAATGCATAGCTTATTACATGAATAGGTTTTATGACTTTACTTATGGTTGCGTATTTCTAGAATAGGTTCTAGAATGACAGTAGACTTAAATATTGTTAGATTAGTTCAAATCGTCGGGAACTGTTGTTCCGATTTTCTTGAAAAATCCATATGGTTTGTGACTTAGTTACTAAGTCACGATTAGGTAATCTAAATAGATATCTTTTATGGATATAATAATCTAGTTAGAACTGTTGCTTATGCAGTAAGAATTGACTTGAATAGTTCATGTCTCGAGATTCTTGACTGGCATTAAGAAAACCCTTTTAGTATTTGTTTATATTATAATGACATTTCTTATCTTTTAGTGACTTTTAGAAGTCACGTGTCTGACACAGTTTGCTAATCAATTATTCACAATCGTTGTGAATAATTGAACGCAAATTATAAGGCTTAAGAAAAGAGATACGTATAATTGTGTATAGAGAATATTGATTCTCATAATACGACGACTATAGGTATTGGATACTAGATCTATCGTCTAGTTAATTAAAATAATATTTAATGACTGTTTTGATATTTGATATCAGAACTTGTGACTATTGGATAGTTACTTGTTCTGTATAAACAATTGTTACATATTTCAATATGACTAGTAGTGTCATTGATGAAAGATGAACATTAAGAAAAATATTCCGTAAAGTAAATAACTTAGAACTGTGCTTTATGAGATTTTATCATAAAAGCATTAGATGCTTATTCCTTATGGTAAATGATGGTCTGATATGAGTTCACACCACATATCCTTATCCATTTAATGAATATTGTATTCAGGATGTGATTGAATCTCATTTAACCAATGATCGTCATTGGACCACAGATTTATTAAACTAATACATTGGATGTATGTAGTTTAATGAATTAGAAATTGCCTTAGATAGTGTTCTATGCTCCGTAACTTAGTTGATGATTTGTCATGACTTAGTTACGTGTTTCTGATAGAGAACATGTTGAACGTCTTGAATTGTTCAAGAACTGTCAATATGTTTCTGATGAAACTCGGATAGAATATTTTGAATAGTTCAAAAATATTCTATCTGTAGTGTTGAAAACTGTATCTTTAGAAATTCACTGCGCATTTTTGAATTGTTCGAAGATGTTTGATATGATCAAACGCATGAATTTATGGCAATTAGTTCTAAAATTTATTTAATGAATATGATTCTTACTCAATATTAAACTTCCACGATTCCATTTTGATGGAATTGGTCAGTGGGAGTTATCGAATCTTATATGAGTTGATTCGTTGATATTGAGAGTTACCGAATTGGTTTTCAATACTGTTGGGGTTATGCTCCAAAAATATTAATTCATCTATTTAATTACTGTTCCATTCGTTTCTATAGTTACATATATTATATGTATAGTAAAAAATTCAAATCTTGAAAAGTTTGAGATTTGAAACTTTCTTTTGTATAATGGTTATATAATTGAAAGTACTTGCGCCTCGGAGGTACAAGTAAGGTTTATCATTTATTCTATTTAATGAAATATTGTATTCTATTTGATAGAATATCTTTTCTACAATCCCGTGTAATAAAATTCTTTTATAACTTGATGTGTAACATCAGATGTTGACATTTCTAGAAAAGACTTTACTTATTGAAGTCAAATATGAGAATGATAAACTGTAATGGAACTACGTAATTAATAAGATGAAATGACCCTTAGACATCTTCCGTATAAGTTTAATAGGATGTCAGAATCATTTACAAAGTATTTGATACTTAATGATTCTGTTGTTTTTTTATCGAAGAAAATTATCCTATAACTTATAGTGGGAGCGATATTTGATATCGATTTCGGAAATTACCATTGAACCATAGATCTAAAATTATTCTATCTTACTACGATCAAGTTTTGAACTTGATTAGGCTTTCGTTATGAATCGTTCATAAAATGTGCAAATTGTTTGCGCAGTAAAAGCAAAGTGAGCTTGATAAAGTTTTGACCTTATAGTATGACAATGAGAAAGGTTATTCTCAGCAGTCTATTGTAGATTCTGAGAAAACATGTCTCTAGTCGCACTAATTGAACAATTAAAAGATCTGTTGGTTAATGTTGATATTAAACTGTATTTTGGCTAAAGAATGCAAAATGGTGTTCTTGAGTGATTTCTTCGAATGAGAGATCCGTCGTGATTTCTTTGTTTGAAGAGTTCATTCTAGAATGGCCATAGAGTTTGTATTCTACTAAGATCACAGTTTGATATACTAGCTTATGGAGCCTATTGTAGACTCATATAAGCTTTCCGAAAATTCGTGTTCTCTGATTTTGACATCAGTCAGATTGTCTAGTTTTATCGAAGTATATAGAATACATATTTGTTAGTAGGGTCAGTAGGAGCGTACAAATTTCTATCTAGTATTATATATCCTAAGTCTTCTTTTCTCCGTAGAAGCAGTGAGAGTAGTCTATGTTATATTTGATATAAAGTTTTATATAAGATATAAAAATGAGAGACTTGTGAGATGCTCTCATTAGTCGCATATTAGATATGATCTTATAAAGGACACAATAAGACTATCTGTATGACAGTTAGTATAACTGTTTGACAGTTAACGTGTTTTTATGTATATAGTATTCATTTTTAGTAAAAGATGATTCCTTTGTCGAAAGTGAAATTGATTAGAATGTCTAGTCATGATGATGGCGTAATGAATACTATATTATGTGCGATTAAAGATATCAATTTAATCGTAACTGTTACGAGTTATTTTGATATACCGCAGACCATATGATGAATCTTGAAACAAGTTCTTTTTTATCTTTGAGATATTAAGGACGAGTTTCTTATTCATGGAGAATTTAGTCAGCAACCATAAGTTCAGATTAGTTTTGATCCTAATTATGACATTAGATGGTCTATGTCATATAAATTCAGAAAAGATGTAGTGTGAGTGTCACTGTTGATTCTACTAAACTAGTGGAATCAATTGCAACTTATGAAGTATTGACTTATGAAGTTACATTGTGACCCTATAGATTAGAAGTTTTCGTATTAGTGTTGTGTTTGCGGTTGTTTCATAGTATTTGGATTTGATCTCTAAATACATAGACAACTCAGTAGCTATAGAACAATACTGATAAAACGTCTGAGTATTCTACAAATTATGAATAATGCTACCTAAGGAAAATGATTAAGTTTGTTGGAGGGACTCAATTTGTTAAAGCAGGCTTACTTGTTGTTGCCTACCTCTTGAGTGCTGGTGAACTCTTGAGGGCCATGAGTATGCGATACACATTAAGATGTGTATAGGATACCATGGATTGGCATAGAGCAAGTGGGAGAAATTGTTAGGGTTGGTGCTCGGAGTGCCAATCCGGATCGTATTTATGTCCGACTCATAAATACGAGCAATAATATTTTCCATAATATTACTAATTTATTGGTAGCACCCTTGTCTTTTATACACTTATTCGATCTAATTACGATTAGTTATCTGATTACGATTAGATCGAAACTAAATCTGGTTTAATGATATGTGTATATTATACAAAGACCCTAGGATTTACAATATAGTGCGCAGTTACAACGTAGTTTGTAATTGACATTAGGAAGCGCATTATTAGTTGTATATCCTTAAATAAAGTTCGTGATCAAGATTTACTAACATGGGTCGGTTAGTAAAATCTGATGAGACCAGTACATGTCGTATTTCGTGACTTGGTCCGATGGTTTATCCCAATAAACCAGGAGTCTCGGGAGACTCGTATAGACATGTAGGTGTTTATTTGATAAGACACTGCACGACTCACTAAGGTTTCCTAATAGATGGTACACCAACGTCAATGGGAACCTTCTAAAGTTGAGCGAGCATAATGGTCCTTCGACTTGAGATACCACAGTGGGATATATGAGTTATCCTCCACACTTTGATGGCAATCACGTCACCGATCTATTTATATCAGACCTCCGCCTGTTCGTTGGGTGTGTACTGATGCTCATGATATCCAG
This sequence comes from Zanthoxylum bungeanum, assembly GCA_019454045.1. Taxonomy (NCBI): domain Eukaryota; kingdom Viridiplantae; phylum Streptophyta; class Magnoliopsida; order Sapindales; family Rutaceae; genus Zanthoxylum; species Zanthoxylum bungeanum. The sequence goes on along the minus strand of SKCR01027669.1, from coordinate 127,844 downwards.
TTCGTATCAAGACATGATCTGTCAGTCCTGTGTACAGGGCATAGGCATCCGCACGTGTTTACGATCTAGTAAATCCATGGCCGTGGTATAACTTCAGAAATCAGTTCCGAGTGTTATTTAGAGATCGTAAATTGAAAGTCAACTGTATTATACAAAACGGATTTGAGGTTGTTATCTATATCCCAGGTATAATACAGATAGCTTGTGACAGAGGGATTATACGTATGCAATGACCTCGGCTTGCATAGTTTAGCGAGATTATCCGTGGTCGTCATAATCCATGAGTGGGTAGATTATGGACACGAAATTGGATTTCATGACGGATAAACCTAAACTTAGAGAGTCCCACAATATGAAGTGTACTCGTTGAGCACTTGGGCAACGCGATATGAATAATACATATTATTCATAATACTTCAACGGATTAAATGAGTTAATTTGGATCGTTTAATCGGTTAAACGATAACACATGCATTAGGGGATTTTGTCCGATAATAATTATTGTGTATTTTTATTTGATACATGATACGATTGGATACACATTAATTATTCGTCAAATGAGATTTTGACACATGCCATAAATATGTGTATTTTTATTTATTGTAAATAAAAATACATATATAATAATAATTATATTAATTAATTATTTGGATATTTAATTGTTAATATTTGAATTATTAATTAATAAACTTTTTTTTTCCATAAATGTTGTGGAATTTGTCCAATTATTATTGGATCATATTGCATGACTTAATTAAACTTTTTGTGTGCCAATTTGATTGGTTTACATAGAGTTAATTAGTATTTAATTTGATTAAATAGCCAAAATGACAAAAAACCCCTAATAGTCGGTCATCACTAATTTTAAATGTTAAAATTTTTAATTTTGCTTCCAATGGAAGCATGATGACCGATCCACCTCCAAAAAATATCTCCAAAAATGGTTTCAAGAAATCATGAAGAAAAGGAAGAGAAAAATCAAGAAAAGCTTAGGAAAAATGAAAGATTAAAGGTAATCTTCAATCCCCTTAAGCTTGAAAACTTGTTTCATGTTCTTGATTTTTCTAGTTTGATTCTAGGGTTTCTTCCTTTTATAAATTTGGGGCTTTTGATGTTGGATGGTGAATTGGAAGTGTTTAAGAATGTGTGAATGTTTATTGAACTATATTATAATAATTTGAGTTTAATTTGTTGTTGGACAACCTTGTTGCCATTCTTGTTGGACAATTATGACCCATAGCATCAATATTTTGTAAAGGACATGGTGTTCTTGTACAAAATTAACTATGTGACAAAGGAAATTACTCTTTTATCATTTGTAATTGGATTACCTAGATATATAAATGATAAAAGTCCATATGATTAGTACCAGATTAATAAGATATGAGACGGTATTAATGCACAAAAGGTTTAATCATTAAATATCCATAGTCGTAGTATTATCGAGACTGGACATCGATAATGCGGAATAGGCTAGTATTGCACTTGTGCGCGTTATGGAAGCATAACGACATAGTTCTCATATATTTAAGTATTTGATACTTATGCAAGTGTGATATGAGGTTCTATTTAACGATGGTACAGGAATAGCTTCGCTCTGGATAGACCCATCGGAATCTCATTGGTAGTATGACTATGTGTCTATGGGAATCCGAATCATGGTAGGTGTATTTGGTCTTAACTTGAGACTTGCATCGCTAATACTTGTGACAATCAGTATACTTTGGTTTTGGTCATCCGGGGATTTAACAGGTTCTCCTCTTTTGAGTATACTGAGAATCGTAGTTTATTGGGTGTGATGTCAAGATGGAAGTATCACTTCAGTCATATGGAGATGATGATCACGCAGGGATACAGAACTGATACTCTTAAGTACTGCAGTCATCGGGATAATATGACTAGGTCATGATTATCCGATTATAGAGACTAGTTGCCAGTGATCCGATATATGCTTCATACGGGGCAGACACAATTCTAGCCCCATGCCTTGCATGTGACATCCGATACTGGATCGTAATACGTAATACACTGTATACTACGCATGATAAAGATTATCTATTCCTTAAAAGAATATTTCTGGAGAATTGGGTAGGCACGGTGCTTTGTTAGAAGCCAACCATGTCTTGTAAATCGGTAAGAACGTGGTACAGGGTACGCACGTGTTCGGATGGTTTGACGACCGTTTTTACCACCAACATATCCAGGGATCTCTTGGGTCACTTCCCGAAGATTCACTTATGAGATTTGACTCGAACAAAATTAATCTGTGATTAATTATGAGAGAGAAAATTAATCTGCGATTAATTACGGTAATAATTAATCTGGGATTAATTAACAGAGAGGAAATTAATCTGGGATTAATTACGTCATGAATTAATCTGGGATTAATTCGTGAAGAAGAGAGAACGCGATTAATTTGGAATTAATCGGTAAAATAAATTTAATAGTGAAATTGGATTTTTCTATTTAATTTATTTATTTTGGCTAATATAATATATTAGATATATTAATTGAAATTGGATTTCAATGCGGAATTAAAATTGGATTTTAATTCGTGCGAATGAATTAATTTGGAATTAATTCGTAAGCGACTTCCGTAATAATTTTTCGAGACATTATTATTTAATTGAATTGGATTTAATTATGTCGCGACGGAAAATTCGTTTAATCGGATTAAACAAACCCGAGCCCGAAGTGTGTTAAGCAAGTCCACTTGAATTTTAAATTTAAAGTGGGGCCCACTTCACTTACATCATTAATCAACTTTTGGTGATGAAAGTGATTGATGGCTTTTGTTGGAAACTTGTCTAACACACTTTGTATTTCTTTTTTGAAAAGTATATACACATTTTTCACAGTTTGACTTTGGTAATTTTATTTTAGAAACAAAATACACAAAAACACAAACTCTCTCTTCCTCACCTCTCTTGGCCGAAACTTCAAGCTCTCTCCATGGAATTTTTATTGCAAAATTTCTACTTGCTAGCACATTAAGGAGTCAAAATGAGGTGATAGAGAAACTCACCAATGAGTTTGGAACACAAAGAAGTTTGGAGCTTCTTCCACATCCAACAAAGTTTTGAAACTCATCCAATCAAAGTAAGTAATTTCCGCAACTCCTCTTTGATTTATTCAACACGAATCACTCTTAGAGATCATTGGCATGTTCTAGGAACACTTACAATGGTATCAGTGCGTCCTAAGTTTGATTTGTGTATATACTTTAATTTGGGATTTTTTGTCTTAGAGCTTGATTTGCCTAAATTGATGGTTGGGTTATGTTTATATGATGTTGAATTGGATTTATACATTGTTGGATTTGTGAAATATTGATTGGATAAAAAATCCCCAAAAATCCTTACATGGCCGATTACTACCCTATGAGTAGTTCATGGTGATTTTTTGATTTTAGGCTATTGGATGAGTTTAAAGCATGAAATGAATATTAATTATTGGTTTAATTGGATTGAAATCGGAATTGAATGTTATTTCATGATGATTGCCGTGAACCCTATGCATGTTGTAGAATTGATTTTGCCCCAATTTTGTGTTGGACATGAATTTGGGAATTAGGCATGATTAATTAAATTAAATTGATGTTTTGGAAACATTAGGTTAATTAATTAATTATGGTCATTGCACTTTAATTGAATTAAAATGTAATTTGGAATGATATATTAATTTAATTTATTGTATTTGGGTTAATGGGCTTGGTTGGGCCAAGTTTGGTTTAGGACAATTGAGTTGGATCCAATTGGGCCTAAAACCATTTTCATAAAGTCCAAATATGACAATTGGGCCTTTAAATAATTTAATTGGGCCTAATGGGCCAAAATTTATTTTGGGCAAAAAGTGATTCCTAATTGGGCCTTGGCATCTTGGGTTTGATCCATAATTGCCAAAACTCATGCCTAAAGAATTAATTAAAAGCCCATTGGACTTTAATTGAATAGTATTAGATGTTAATTGGGCCTTTGAGACCCAATTGGATTGGATTTGGAATCCAAGTCCTTCAAGGCACTATTGAAAGTGTAATTATTTAATTTGGAATTAAATATGAATTAGTATTGGATACAATTTAAATTGGATTTAAAATTGTAGTTCGATATAATTCATGAATACGTACTTTGAGTATCTATTCTTAAACGAGTTGGACTCGCGCAAATCAAATCATTGTTTGAACATTGGATGGTCATTAATTCAAAGATTAATTAATTGGATTAGATTGATTGAATATCATGCTTTGTGTGAATACATGGATGTATTGTATGAATAATGTATATCAGATAGATATTAGAAGGGTGAGGGCAATTTTGGAAATTATTGTAATAAATTTATAATTTATTAAATTGGACCTGCGTGTCCAGCCTATTATCTCTTTTCTCATTGTATTTCTTTTCTCACCAATTCCCCTCAATGTAAATGAGATTTCTTTAGAAGTATTATGTAATTGGTAGAAGTATGAATAATGCTAGTGGGAGAGAGGAAAGAGAGAGATTTGTTATAGGAACAAAGTTTGTTATATATCCATCCGCATATCATTATTAATTTATTTCGCGCCTTATTATTCTTTTAGAATGCATGTTTAAGGTTGTAGGATGAGACCTAATCAAAGATAATAAATTGGTTGCCAATTTACGCGAAAAACCCTCATCAAATATTAAGCGTTTTTCCTTCCATTGAGTGGTTCTCTCTCAAGATCCAAGATTGGCATTAGTTTGTTGGCCAAAGTCAAGACATTTATCCATCGCGGATGTGTTTGAACAGCATAAGCTTTGTTCCATATCGTATGTCTTGGGCGGTTGTGACTTGTTGGCCAAAGTTAATGTCACTTCTAGTTCATCGACTTCGATTACGAAGCTTTCCCACTGTTAATGAGTCCCGCTTAACTGGAATCATTAAGTTTGTTGAGCCAAAGCCAAGGCTTAGTTGATTCAGAGGAAAAGGTTAGGAAATATAATGGATATATTTGCATATATTGGATATGTGTTTCGGACTTGGAGGTCCACCTACTAGATCTAGGAATTGGATGGGATCCAATTGATATTAGAGATCTACCTAGTCAAGTTTCATACAACTTGTTGGCCAAAGTCAAGGTTGTGTGTTATTTAACGGGATCCTAGCCCACTAGGAAACTAGGTTTCCTGAGTACTCGACAGAGGGTTAGAGGCTCACCGAAAATAGTGGGAGGCAAGTATTAAATTTACAATTTCGTTTAGAGACTTGCCAACACGCGCTCTTTTATTTAATTTATCGTTATCATACATATATTAGTTGGACTAATATTTAATATTGCTTTCGTTGAACAGTTAGATTGTACAACACACTACTTCATTTGTAGTTGGTTATATAGTTGGACTATAGTAATCATTACATTTGAATGTAACCGATCATTTATAGTTGATTAAATAGTTGGACTATAGTAATCATTAAATTTGATTGTACGCGAATTATTGATTGGATAGTTGGACTATAGCAATCAATATAGCTGAAAGATTAGCGTAAAAGAACATAATCCTAGGTGAAAATGTCTTTAACGGCGTAAATTTTCAGATTGGGAATTGAATCTCAGGATAGTCCTGGAAGCCAAGAAGTTACTATAGATAATAGAGAAACCTCTCGGGCTTGAGCCCGGAGTTGAGCAAATAGTAGAGCATGAGCTTTGGAAGACTCATAGTGATGATAACTTTAGTGCTCAATCCCTCATGTTTGCCGCAATAACTCTTCAATTTCTTCGTCAGAATAAAGGATTGGATCCTTACAGTATGATGTTGAAATTGAAGGATCTTCACAGATCTAACCTTAGATCTTAGAAGTATGAATTGCAAAAGAAGCTCTTTCGCTCGTGTATGTCAGAGGGTACATCTGTCGAGCACTAGGTGTCGCAGATGATTGTTGACATCGAACAGCTAAGGTTAACTGGGCATTACCTACGAGGCCGAGACTTCCATAGATTTGATCTTATAGTCTCTGCCCGAATGCTGGGGCGGGTTCATAATGAACCAAGAGAAAAGTCTTGGAGAGTTAATGGATATGCTCAAGGAAGCATAGCCAGAGCTTCTGAAAAGGCAAGAAGCGCAAGACACATCTTACTTCGACATCCCAGAAGGCCAAGGCTTGGCCGAAGGCTTATAAGGGTGTGAAGAAAAGGGCAAAGGCAAAATCATCACAGTCTTCTGGGAAGACAAATGACATATCCCAAGGTGTCTGCCTAAACTGTGGCAAACGGGATCACTGGAAGCGTGACTGCCGTATGGACAAGATAGACATGAATGATGTGAAGACGGGCAAGGCTCTAACTTCAAGTATGTTTGTTATAAACATGTCCACTACTGGTTTTAAAATTTGATTTTTAATACTGGATGTGGTACATACATATGTATTGATGTGCGGGATCTGCTGATTAGCAGGATACTGGCTTCAGATGAGATCAACATGCGAGTCAGAAACGAGACGAGAGTCACTGTTTTGGCTGTGGGAACCTAAGTTTTGGAACTGCCCTTTGGGCATGTACTTAAATTAGGAAATTGTTATAATGTACCTAGTTTGACTAGAAACATTATCTCTATATCTAGTTTAACCCATTGTGGGTATACCTTTATGTTCCAGAACATTGGGCGTTTTGTTTATAAAGATGATATTGAGATATACACATTAGATGTGAATAACAATATTTATATTTCGAATATAAACAAATCTCAAAAATATAACATGACAAACAAAAAGCTCAAACTGAGTAAATCAGATGAGACTTATTTATGGCATTGTTGTCTAGGACACATTAACAAGACTCATATATCCACACTTTCGAAGAGTGGATACTTGGACAGATTTGATCCTAATTCAAATGACATCTGCGAATCTAGTTTATAGGCAAAGTGCCTAAAATGGCTTTTAGCGGTAAATGGTGTACGTGCCACCGAGCTGTTAGCCCTCGTTCATTGTGACGCAAGTGGGCCCATATCTAGCTAGGCTAGAAGTGGATATAAATACTTCGTAATCTTTACGGATGTTGCATCACGTTATGGTTATATGTATCTTCTGAAACACAAGTCGAAAACTTTTGATATAATCAATGAGTTTCGACACGAAGTAGAAAAACAGACCGGTAAAAGTATTAATACATTATGGTTGGACCGTAGTGGAAAATACTTGTGCAATAAGTTTATTGATTACTTGAAAGAGTATGGTATTCTTTCACAGTGGACTCCTTCTGGAACACCTCAATTGAGTGGTGTGTCCGAACGGAGAAACCAAACCTTGTTGGACATAGTAAGGTTATTGATGAGTCGCTCTGAGCTACCAATTTCCTTCATGGGATACGCATTGAACAGTGCAATACTTATTTTGAATAAGGTTCCGTCAAAGTCTGTTGGACAGACTCCATATGAAATATGGACAGGAAAGAAACCATGTTTCTCATTCCTGAAGATTTGGGAATGTTGGGCATATGTTTGGATGATACCAAACTAGTTACCAAATCGGATAAGTGCCTATGTGTAGGTTATCCTAAGGAAACCAAAGGATATTACCTCTACAACCAAAAAAGAGAACAAGATATTTGTTGCTCTTCATGCGGTTTTCCTAAAAGAAATTCCTAAATGCAGTGGTAAGTGGGAGGAAAGTATAACTCGATGAAAATCAGAGTAATACTGTTCCTGGCACCGATCCTTTAACGGAACACGAACAGTTCATCAGGGATGAATCTGTACCACAATAGTCTAATACACAAGAATCGCGTAGGTCGGAGAGAGTCAGGAAACAACCTAGGAGGTATGGGTTTCTGATCTCACTTCATGTAGATATCAATCTTATTGAGGAAGATGAACGGACTACGTATGAGGAAATGATACAAGGTATCGACTCCAGTTTATGGTAAAGTGCCATGAAGTCCGAAATGGATTCCATGTATACAACCAAGTTTGGATGCTGCTTGATATACCAGAAGGCATTGTGCCTGTTGGTAGCAAATGGGTCTTCATGGTGAAGACAGACATGGATGGCAACAAATAAAAGTACAAAGCTAGACTTATAGCGAAAGGTTATCGTCATCAACATGGTGTCGATTACGATGAAACCTTTTACCCGTTGCCATGATTAAATCCATTCAGATAATGCTTGCAAGTGCTGCATATTTCGTTCATGAAATATGGCAGTTGAACGTCAAAACCGCTTTCCTTAACGGAAACCTTTTGGAGGATGTTTACAACATCATGATGATTTTGTCGTGCCGAAACATGCAAACAAGGTTTGCAAGTTAAATCGATCCATTAATAGATTGAAGCAAGCATTATGTTCAAAGTTTTGAAGAGATCATAATGGAGTATGATTTCATTCAAAATGAAGATAATTCTTGTGTATATAAGAAGGTTAGTGGGAGCGCACTGACAATGATTGTCCTATACATTGATGATGTATTATTTCTTTGAAATAACATTCACATGTTAACAATCGGTGAAAGCTTGGCTTTCATTAAAATTCTCCATGGAATACTTGGGAGATGCAACCTTTATTCTAGGAATAAGGATCTACTGGGATAGATCTAAAAATGTTGGCACTCTCCGAGAACCTGTACATTAAAAGATATGTAAGCGACCTGGTGTCTCATATGCTTTGAGCATGTGGAGTCACTATCAGGCCGATCCAGGTGATGGTCACTGGATTGATGTTAAGAACATCCTTGAGTATCTTAGATGAACTAATGATGCATTCTTAATCCATGGAGAATGAGAACTTAAAGTGACTAGGTTCACCGTTGCAAGTTTCTAAACCGATAAAGACGACTATAAGTCGCAATCAGGGTACGTAATTTTGTTTGAACAACGAAACAGTGAGCTGGAAATCTTCCAAGCAAGATACTGTTCCCGATTCAACAACAAAAGCGGAATATATTGATGCGGCTGAAGTAGCAAAAGAAGCATTTTGGATCTGTAAAAATTCCTAATTGAATTAGGAGTAGTTCTGTTAGCAGCTGAGCTGGGCTACAACACAGGCTAAGGAATTACGGTCTCATCAACGATCCAAGTATGTACTTCGACGATTTCATCTGATCCGTGAGATCATACATCGTGGCGATGTCAAGATCAAAAGATAGTTTCAGATGATAACCTTGCATATCCGCTGACGAAAGCGATATCTCAGCATAAGCATGAGCGACCAGTACATAGTTCAGGTGTTAGACATTTGATTGATTGGCTATAGGCCAAGTGGGAGATTGTTGGACAATTATGACCTATAGCATCACTATTTTGTAAAGGACATGGAGTTCTTGTACAAAATTAACTATGTGACAAAGGAAATTGCTCTTTTATCATTTGTAATTGGATTACCTGGATATATAAATGATAAAAGTCCATATGATTAGTACCGGATTAATAAGATATGAGACAATATTAATCCACAAAAGGTTTAATCATTAAATATCCCTAGTCGTAGTATTATCGAGATTGGACATCGATAATGCGGAATGAGCTAGTATTGCACTTGTGCGCGTTATGGAAGCGTAACGACATAGTTCTCATATATTTAAGTATTGGATACTTATGCAAGTGTGATAGGAGGTTCTATTTACATATAGTATGGGAATAACTTCACTCTGGATAGACACCTCAGAATTCCATTGGTAGTATGACTATGTGTCTATGAGAATATGAATCAGGGTAAGTGTATTTGGTCTTAACTTGAGACTTGCATCGCTAATACTTGCGACAATCAGTATACTTTGGTTTTGGTCTTCCGGGGCTTTAACAGGTTCTGTGTACGCCTCTACTGGGTATACTGAGAATCGTAGTGTATTGGGTGTGATGTCAAGATGGAAGTATCACTTCAGTCATATGGAGATGATGATCACGCAGAGATACGGAACTGATACTCTTAAGTACTGCAGTCATTGGGATAATATGACTAGGTCATGATTATCTGATTATAGAGACTAGTTGCCAGTGATCCGATATATGCTTCGTACGGGGAAAACATAATTCCAGCCCCAGGCCTTGCATGTGACATCTGATACTGGATCGTAATACGCAATACACTGTATACTACGCATGATAAAGATTATATATTCCTTAAAAGAATATTTCTGGAGAATTGGGTAGACATGGTGCTTTGCTAGAAGCTAACCATGTCTTGTAAATCGGTAAGAACGTGGTACAGGGTACGCACGTGTTCGGATGGTCTGACGACCGTATTTACTGCCAACATATCCAGGGATCTATTCGGTCGCTTTCAAGATTCACCGATGAGATTTGACTTGAACAAAATTAATCTAGGATTAATTATGAGAGAGAAAATTAATCTGGGATTAATTACGGCAATAATTAATCTAGGATTAATTACGTCATGAATTAATCTGTGATTAATTCGTGAAGAAGAGAGAACGCGATTAATTTGGAATTAATCAGTAAAATAAATTTAATAGTGAAATTAGATTTTTCTATTTAATTTATTTATTTGGGCTAATATAATATATTAGATATATTAATTGAAATTGGATTTCAATGCGGAATTAAAATTGGATTTTAATTCGTACGAATGAATTAATTTGGAATTAATTCGTAAGCGACTTCCGTAATAATTTTGCGAGGCATTGTTATTTAATTGAATTGGATTTAATTACGTCGCGATGGAAAATTCGTTTAATCGGATTAAATGAACCCGAGCCCGAAGTGTGTTGAGCAAGCCCACTTGAATTTTGAATTTAAAGTGGGGTCCACTTCACTTACATCATTAATCAACTTTTGGTGATGGAATTGATTGATGGCTTTTGTTAGAAACTTGTCCAACACACTTTGTATTTCTTTTTTGAAAAGTATATACAGATTTTTTAGAGTTTGACTTTGGTAATTTTGTTTTAGAAATAAAATACACAAAACACAAACTCTCTCTTCCTCACCTCTCTTGGCCGAAACTTCAAGCTCTCTCCATGGAATTTTTGTTGCAAAATTTCTACTTGCTAGCACATTAAGGAGTCAAAATAAGGTGATAGGGAAACTCACCCATGAGTTTGGAACACAAAGAAAGCTTGGAGCTTCTTCCACATCTAACAAAGTTTTGAAACTCATCCAATCAAAGTAAGTAATTTCCGCAACTCCTCTTTGATTTATTCACACACGAATCACTCTTAGAGATCCTTGGCATGTTCTAAGAACACTTACAATTCTAGAGTGTGATAGCCACTCTTATTATGCCTAGAATTGTTCTAGAGTTATTCATGTGTGGTGACTCTGAATTGGTGTTTGTTTAATTAGATTAATCTTGAAAGAATTGGATTTAAGCATGAAAATTGGTTATTGTTGCTTTCAATTCAGATCTTATTTTTCTAGGCATTTTGTGATGATAATTATGTTTGATTAATGTTTTGGATGTATTTTGGGTGTTGGAACAATTGCCGGAAATTGTTTTCGAGTTAAAATAAGCGAAATCGGCCAAAAACGGCGTTACCGGGTGACGGCTGCCCAAATAATGAATCTGTCACTGTTCGGGCAGCCCATGAACTGCCCTGACACTATTGGGGCTGACCTGGACAGTCTCCATAAGTGTCGGGTGGTCGGTTCAGTCGAAAATGCGTTTTGCGTCATTTTGCGGAAAAACGATTTTCGTAAAAGTTTCACGAAGTTTCAACCTTATTTATGTCAATATTTGATATTGAATAAATAGGTTTAGGTGAAATATGAATAAATTATTCATATTAGATATTGAATAATTTATTTGGTATTTTGAAAAAGCTTTAAAATACGATTTCACCCGAACCGCGCTTCCGCTGCGCCCATCGTCCGAAACCCCAACAGTACAAACCTCATTCCACCCCTTCTTAGGCTTCAAAATTCCTCAAGGTGAAAAACCACCATCAACAATTGGCAATTTTAGGCAGCCGTCAATGATGGTTGCCAACGCGTGTGGTTCATGCTCAGTTCCCGCGAGCCATCGCACCTACACACGCTAGTTTATCATGCTCAGTACATGCATTAGACGTCGCACCTTCATCCTTCACATATCGATCAAAATAATTATTTTTTGTAGATCTGCGTTTTCCAAGAACTATCATCAACCTATCATTTTTTGGTAAATTAGAATTACGAGGAACTCGTTAATAAATACACATTTATATCTAATAATTTAATACTACATCAATCATATTAGATCATTCATATAATAATTCAATAATTTTATTAAATGTATTAAAAAATTATTCAAAAAATAATTGTATTTTGATGTTAGATAAATAACTTTGGAACTCTAATATTTACTAAAATTTCAGTTGTTTGTTTATATTTTTTTTATACAAGTTGTTAATTATCCCAAATGGGAAATTTAATCGATTTAACTCTAAAAGATTCATCTAATTGCGCTCTTCAAATACTTATTTAATTACTTATTTGACAAATTGAAGAGTGAAAAAATAAATTATCTTCCAAAAGACTCTTCAAATAAAAATAAGATTATATTATTTTAATCAAATTGAAGTGGTCCACTTTGTTGAATGATTTTAATATAAAAATAATTATAAGTAATGATGACGATGTGATATAAAAATTATATAATATTAGTAGAAGATATACAAGGTAAATAAATTTATATTATTTTAATTAAATTGAATGAGACTCATTTTAATTATATTATTTTAAATCATAAATTGTTATTAGTAATTCTGACCACCGACACTATAATAAAGTGAAGAGAGATAAAATATTAATAATAATATTTGAAGAGGGAGAATTCACTCTTCAATATTAAAGATTCACTATTCAATATTGAAGAGTGAAAAATAAAGTCTAATTTGAAAAATCTCAATTGATGTCTTTTTAAACTAATTTTGATGATGTTGATGGTGGTTTTTAAGGCACTTATCTCGATGGAGGACAAAGACTGTTGATGCATAACCCGCCCAGGTGGGAAGGTCCAAGAACTTAAAAATAAAAGAAAACATGAAGAAGGGTATGGACCCCGGTGTGTGGTGAAATGCCTTTAGTTTCTATGGTTAAAGAAATGATGATCTCGACCCGACCATATTGGAGCATGGATTTGGGGTACTTCGAATTATTGCGTATCCCGACCCAATGATATTCATCTATATGGTACGATGTTAGTAACCTGACCCGAGGAGATTGGATAAGGTTGTGCCCGACCAGTTCAAACAACATGACATATGCCTTACCTAAAATGGGAGTGCAACTAGTTGACTAATGGTGAATGGGCATAAGGGAATGGTTCATGTAAAAGTATAGGCCTTACCAGCCACCATAGGTTTGTGTAGTGGCAGAGCAACTTGCATATCAAAGTTGTTGAAATTGGGATAGTAATGATAATCAAAGTGATGGAAGATGACGTCAGGGTTTTTGCAACTAGGATAGTAATGATGATTGAAGTGATGTAAAGTGATGTCAATAGTGGTTGTATAGGCCGATGTATTGGCAACACAACTGGCATGTAGGTTGTCAGAGAAGGCAAATGAGATGGTAATGATGACTAAGTGACGTAGGATAACGTCGTGGTTGGTGAAAATGGATTTTTGAAAACTTATATAAAGAGGTTGCAGTCATTTTAGAAGGAGTTTTGAATCTGAAAATTACACCATGTCTATGGTAATTTTAGAGCAAGAGTATTAGAAGTAATTAGAGATAGAAAGAGAAAGTGTATCGTGTACCCGATCACATAGTGAAAAGCAGATGGATTGTTGATGAGACCATAACTCTTTAGCCTGTGCTGTAGCCTAGCTCAGCTGCTAACAGAACTACTTCCTAATCTAATTAGGAATTTTATAGATTCAAAATGCTTCTTCTGCTGCCTCAGCTGCAGCAATATAATCTGTTTTTGTTGAATCGGCAACAATATCTTGCTTGGAAGATTTCCAGCTCATTGTTCTGTTGTTCAAACAAAAATGTACCCTTACGGCGACTTACAGTCGCCATTATGGGTTAGGAAACTTGCAACGGTGAACCCAGTCATCTCAAGTTCTCCTTCTCCATAACTTAAGAAAGCATCATTAGTTCATCTAAGATACTTAAGGATATTCTTAACATCAATCCTGTGACCATCACCTGGATCGGCCTGATTGTGACTCCAAATGCTCAAAGCATATGAGACACTAGGTTGTGTACATATCTTTCAATGTACGGGTTCTCGGAGAGTGCCAATAACTTTTAGATCTATCATAGTAGATCTTTATTCCTGGAATAAAGGTTGCCTCTCCCCAGTATTTCATGGAGAATTTTAACGAAAGCCAAGCCTTCACTATGGGAATGTTATTTCCAAGAAATAATACATCATCAATGTATAGGACATCCAATGTCAGTGCGCTCCCACTAACCTTCTTATATACACAAGAATAATCTTCGTTTTGAATGAAACCATATACCATTATGATCTTATCAAAACGTTGGTTCCAAGAACACAATGCTTGCTTTAATCCATAAATGGATCGATTTAACTTGCAAACCTTGTTTGCATGTTTTGGCATGACAAAACCGTCAGGATGTTGTAAACATCCTCCAAAAGGTTTTCGTTAAGGAAAGTGATTTTGACGTTCAGCTGCCATATTTCATAAATAAAATATGCAGCACTTGCAAGCATTATCCGAATGGATTTAATCATGGCAACGGGTAAAATATGTCATCGTAATCGACAACATGTTGATGACGATACCCTTTCGCTACAAGCCTAGCTTTGTACGTTTGTATGTTGCCATCCATGTTTGTCTTCACCATGAAGACTCATCTGTTACCAATAGGCACAATGCTTTCTGGTATATCAACCAGTGTCCAAACATAGTTGGTATACATGGAATCCATTTCGGACTTCATGGCACTTTGCCATATAGCGGAGTCGATACCTTGTATCGTTTTCTCATACCTAGTTCGTTCGTCTTCCTCAATAAGATTGACATCTACATGAGGTGAGATCAGAAACCCATACCTCTTAGGTTGTTTTTCTGACTCTTTCCGACCTACGCAGTTCTTATGTATTAGAAGATAATGGAACAGTCTCATCCATGGTGAACTGTTCGTGTTCCGTGAGGGGATCGGTGCTAGGAACAGTATCACTTCGATTTTCATCGAGTTTTACTTTCTTCCCACTTACCACTGTATTTTGGTATTCCTCTTAGGAAAACTGCATGGAGAGCAACAAATATCTTTGTTCTCTTGTGAGTTGTGGAATTAGTTTCCCTAGGATAACCAATTACAAGTAGGCACTTATCCGATTTGGGTTATAGTTTGGTACCATCCAAACGTTCAATTATATGCCCAGCATCCCAAATCATCAGGAATGAGAAACCCGGTTTCTTTCCTGTCCATATTTTATATGGAGTCTGTCTAACAGACTTTGATGGAACCTTATTCAAAATAAGTATTGCACTGTTCAATGCGTATCCCTAGAAGGAAATTGGTAGCTCAGAGCGACTCATCCTTGACCTTACCATGTCTAACAAAGTTTGGTTTCTCCACTCGAACACACCGCTCATTTGAGATGTTCAGGGAGGAGTGCACTGTGAAAGAATACCGTACTCTTTCAAGTAATCGAGAAACTTATTGCACAAGTATTTTCCACTACGATCTAACCGCAATGTATTAATACTTTTGCCTGTCTGTTTTTCTACTTCATGTCGAAACCTTTTGAATATATCAAAAGTTTCTGATTTGTGTGTCATAAGATACACATAACAATAACGCGATGTAACATCCGTAAAGGTTACGAAGTACTCACAACCACCTCTAGCCTAGCTAGACATGGGACCACATACGTCATCATGAACGAGGGCTAAACAGCTCGGTGGCACACATACACCCTTTACCGCTAAAATGTGTTTTAAGCACTTTGACTAATAAACAAGATTCGCAAACGTCATATGATTTAAGATCAAATCTGTCCATAGTATCAATTCTTCAAAAGAGTGGATATACGAGTCTTGTAAATGTGTCCCATACGACAATGCCACAAATAAGTCTCATATGATTTACTCAGTTTGAGCCTTTGTTTGTCATGTTATATGTTTGAGATTCATTTATATTCGAAATATAAATATTGTTATTCACATCTAATGTGTATATCTCAATATCATCTTTATAAACAAAACACCCAGTGTTCTGGAACATAAAGGTACACCCTTAACAGGTTAAACTAGATATAGAGATAATGTTTCTAGTCAAACTAGGTACATTATAACAGTTTCCTAATTTAAGTACATGCTTAAAGGGCAGTTCCAAAACTTAGGTTCCCATAGCCAAAACATCGACTCTCGTCCCGTTTCTGACTCGTAGGTCGATCTCATTGAAGCCAGTCTCCTGCTAATCAGCAGATCCCACACATCAGTACATATGTATGTACCACATTCAGTATAAAAAATCCAATTCTTTAAAACTAGTAGTGGACATGTTTATAACAAACATGCCTGAAATCGGAGCCTTGCCCGCCTTCACTTCCTTCATGTCTGCCTTGTCCATACGGCAGTCACGCTTCCAATGACCTTGTTTGCCACAGTTTAGGCAGACATCTTGGGATATGTCATTTGTCTTTATAGAAGACTGTGATGATTTTGCCTTTGCCCATTTTCTTCACACCCCCAGAAGCCTTCGGCCAAGCCTTGGACTTATGAGATGTCGAAGTAAGATGCGCCTTGCGCTTCTTGCCCTTTTAGAAGCTCTGGCTCTACCTCTTTGACCATAGCCATTAACTCTCCAAGAGTTTTCTCTTGGTTCATTATGAACCCGCCCCAGCATTCGGGCAAAGACTGTAAGATCAAATCTATGGAAGTCTCGGCCTCGTAGGTAATGCCCAGTTAACCTAGCCGTTCAATGTCAGCAATCATCTGCGACACCTAGTGCCTGACAGATGTACCCTCTGACATACACGAGTGAAAGAGCTCCTTTTGCAATTTATACTTCTGAGATCTAAGATTAGATCTGTGAAGATCCTTCAATTTCAACATCATGGTATAAGGATCCAATCCTTAATTCTGACGACGAAATTAAGGAGTCATTATGGCAAGCATAACAGATTGAGCACTAAAGTTATCATCACGATGAGTCTTCTAAAGCTCATGTTCTACTATTTGTTCAACTCCGGGCTCAGGCCCGAGAGGTTTCTCTATTATATAGAGTAACTTCTTGGCTTCCAGGACTATCCTGAGATTCAATTCCCAATCTAAAAATTTATGCCGTTAAAGACATTTTCACCTAGGATTATATTCTTTTACGCTAATCTTTCAGCTATATTGATTGCTATAGTCCAACTATCCAATTAATAATTTCGGGTACAATCAAATGTAATGATTACTATAGTCCAACTATATAATCAACTACAAATGATCGGTTACATTCAAATGTAATGATTACTATAGTCCAATTATATAACCAACTACAAATAAAGTTGTTTGAATACAATCCAACTGTTTAAAGAAAGCAATATATCATATTAGTCCAACTAATATATTTATAACAACGTTAAATAAAATAAAAGAGCGCGTATTGGCAAGTATCTAAAAGAAATTATAAATTTAATACTTGTCTCCCATTATTTTTCGGTGAGCCTCTAACCCTATGTGGAGTACTCGGGAAACGTAGTTTCCTAGTGGGCTAGGATCCCGTTAAATAACACACAACCTTGACTTTGGCAAACAAGTTGTATGAAACTTAACTAGGTAGAAATCTAAGATCAATTGGATCCCATCCAATTCCTAGATCTAGTAGGTGGACCTCCAAGTCCGAAACATATATCCAATATATGTAAATATATCCAATATATTTCCTAACTTTTTTCCTCTAAATCAACTAAGCTTTGGCTTTGGCTCAACAAGAAGTGACCTTGACTTTGGCCAACAAGTCACAACTACCCAAGACACGCGATATGTAACAAAGCTTACGTGGTTCAAACACATCCGCAATGGACAAAGGTCTTGACTTTGGCCAACAAACCAATGTCAATCTTGGATCTTGAGAGAGAACCACTTAATGGAAGGAAAAACGCTTCATATTTGATGAGGTTTTTCACGTAAATTGGCAACCAATTTATTATCTTTGATTAGGTCTCATCATACACCCTTAAGCATGCATTCTAAAAGCATAATAAGGCGCAAAATAAATTAATAATGATATGCGGATAGATATATAACAAACTTTGTTCCTAGAACAAATCTCTCTATTTCCTCTCTCTCGCTAGCACTATTCATACTTCTACCCAATTACATAATACTTCTAAAGAAACCTCATTTGCATTGAGGGGAATTGGTGAGAAGAGAAATACAAAGAGAATATAGATAATAGGCTGGACACACAGGTCCAATTTAATAAATTCTAAATTTATTACAATAATTTCTAAAATTGCCCCCACCCTTCTAATATCCATCCGATATACATTATTCATACAATACATCCAAGTATTCACACAAAGCATGTTATTCAATCAATCTAATCCAATTAATTAATCTTTGAATTAATGGCAATCTAATGTTCAAACAACGATTTGATTTGCGCGAGTCCAACTCGTTTAAGAATAAATACTCAAAGTACGTATTCTTGAATTTTATCGAACTATAATTTTAAATCCAATTTAAATTGTATCCAATACTAATTCATATTTAATTCCAAATTAAATAATTACACTTTTAATAGTGCCTTTTAGACTTAGATTTTAAATCCAATCTTAATGGGTCTCAAAGGCCCAATTAACATCCAATATCAATTTAATTAAAGTCCAATGGGTTTTTAATTAATTCTTAAGGCATGGGCTTTTGCCAATATGGATCAAACCCAAATGCCAATGCCCAAGTAAGGAATCACCCTTTTTTCCAAAAATCAATTTAGGCCCATTAAGCCTAATTAAATTGTTAAAGGCTCAATTATTATATTTGGACTTTATGGAAATGGTTTTAGGCCCAATTGGATCAAACCCAATTGTCCAAAACCAAACTTGGCCCAACCAAGCCCAATTACAACAATTAAATTAATACATTATTCCAAATTACATATTAATCCAATTCAAGTGTAATTAACATAATTAATCAATTAATCTAATATTTCCAAAACACTAATTAATCCAATTAATCATGCTCATTAATTCCAATTCATGTCCAACACAAATTGAAGCAAAATCAATCTATACATGCTTCAATTGTTCACTGCAATGGCAAAGTAACTATCATGCAATTTGATTTCAATCTAATTAAATCAACATTTAACATACAATTCATGCCATCAACACATCCATTGCTAATTTTCAAAAAATCACCATGAGCCACCTAGGGCATATATTCGGCCAAGTTTAAGGAAATAGGGATTTTTTATTTAATTAATTTATCTCAATTCCAAAAATGCACAAATCCAATTCAACATCATATAAACATAACAAAACAACCAATTTAGGCAAATCATGCTCCAAACACAAAAAACCCAAATTAAAGTATACGAACCCTAGATTTTCAAATCAAACTTAGGACGCTCTGATACCAATGTTAGTGTTCCTAGAACATGCCAAGGATCTCTAAGAGTGATTTGTGTGTGAATAAATCAAAGAGAGTTGCGGAAATACTCACAATGCTTGGTAGAGAAAATTCAAAACTTTCATGGATGTGTAGAAGCTCCAAGCCTAAAATTGAATTCCAAACTCATGGATTGGTTTCCCTATCACCTTCATTTGTCTCTTTAATGTGCTAGCAAGAAGAAATTTTGCAACAAAATTCCATGGGAGAGGGAGAGCATTCATGGTTTTTGGAGAGAAATGGGAGAGGATGAATAGTGAGTCATACTTCCAAAGTTAACTTGCTTTTTAAATATATAGTTGGTGTGTTGAATTGGTTTGAGTGTAGAAAAAGCAATCCCAAGCTTTCACTCAACCAATTACCAAATTCCATCAAGTGTCAAACACATTGATGTAAGTTGGTGGGCCCCAGTTCAAATTCCAAATTTAAGTCGGACAATCCAACACGCAACTTCGCTCGGGCCCGGGTTCGTTTAATTCCGAATTAAACGAATTTTCCGTTGCGACTTAATTAAATCCAATTTAATTAAATAATAATACCTCGCAATATTATTACGTAAGTCGCTTACGAATTAATTCTAAATTAATTCTTTCGCTTGAATTAAAATCCAATTTTAATTCTGCGTTGAAATCTAATTTCAATTAATATATCTAATGTATTATTTTAGCCCAATTAATTAAATAGTAGAATCTAATTTCACCATTAAATTCATTTTGCCGATTAATTCCAAATTAATCGCGTTCTCTCTTCTCGATGAATTTAATCCCATATAAATTCTCGAAGCAATTAATCCAGATTAATTCTTTCTCTGATAATTAATCTCAGATTAATTCTTGCCGTAATTAATCCCAGATTAATTTTCTCTCATAATTAATCCTAGATTAATTCTGTTCGAGTAAAATATCATCGGTGAATCTTTGGGAAGAGACCCAAGCGATCCATGGCTATGTTGGTAGTAAATACGGTCATCGGACTATCCGAACACGTGCGTACCCGGTACCACGTTCTTACCAATTTACAAGACATGGTTGGCCTCTAGCAAAACACCGTGCCTACCCAATTCTCCAGAAATATTCTTTAAGGGAATATATAATCTTTATCAGGCATAGCATACTATGTATTGCGTATTACGATCCAGTATCAGATGTCACATGTTAGGCCTGAGGCTGGAATTGTGTCTGTCTCGTACAAAGCATATATTGGATCACTGACAACTAGTCTCTATAATCGGATAATCATGACCTAGTCATATTATCCCGATGACTGATGTACTTAAGAGTACCAGTTTCGTATCCCTGCGTGATCATCTTCTCCATATGACTGAAGTGATACTTCCATCTTGACATCACACCCAATACATTACGATTCTCAGTATACCCAGAAGAGGCGTACACAGAACCTGTTAAAGCCCCGGACGACCAAAACCAAAGTATACTGATTATCGCAAGTATTAGCGATGCAAGTCTCAGGTTAAGACCAAATACACTTACCCTGCTTCGGATTCCCATAGACACATAGTCATACTACCAATGGGATTTCGAGGGGTCTATCCAAAGTGAAGCTATTCCCGTACCATCGGTAAATAGAACCTCCTATTACACTTGCATAAGTATCCTATACTTAAATATATGAGAACTATGATGTTAAGCTTCCATAACGCGCACAAGTGTAATATTATCATATTCCACATTATCGATGTCCAGTCTCGATAATACTACGACTATAGATATTTAATGATTAAACCTTTCATGGATTAATACTGTCTCATATCTTATTAATCTAGTTCTAATAATATGGACTTTTATCATTTATATATCCAGGTAATCCAATTACAAATGATAAAAGAGCAATTTCCTTTGTTACATAGTTAATTTTGTACAAGAACACCATGTCATTTACAAAATAGTGATGCTATGGGTCATAATTGTCCAACAGTTTCCTCATAGTCAATCCTAGGACATTGAGTGTAATCTTTCGCTACCAGTCATGCCTTAAAAGTTTCTATCTTTTCATTGGGCCCTCGCTTCTTTTTATAAAACCATTTACAACCAATAGGTTTAACTCATTCTGGAAGTTGAACCAAGTCCCAAACTTGATTGTCATGCATAGAATCCATCTCGAACTTTATGGCTTCCTTCTATTTTCCCGAATCGATATCCAATATCGCCTATTTATACGTAGTCAGATCCATTTCCTCAAAGAGGAGAATATCAATGCTCACATCATACGTTAAAAACAGTCTATGTGGAGGCCTTAATATTCTATTCGACCTACATAGAACCTGTGTCATAAATCATTCACCTAGTTGGATCTCTGGTTCCATCTCAGGTTCATCAATGTTGAGATCAAACTCATCAAGTTCAATCTTTCTATAATTCTCACTTTATCTCAAAAATTCATTTAAAAGAAAAGTGGCAAAACGAGAAACAAATACGTTTCGTTGTTCAAAATCATAGAATTGATATCCCAAAGAATTTTTCGGAAATCCAACGAATTTGTATTTATACCCCTTAGGTACTAGTTTATCCTGCTGCGCAACTCTAAAGTATGCAAGACAACCCCAAATCTTTAAATATCTAAGACTTGGATTTCTACTAAACCATATCTGATATAGGGTTATAGAAATAGCTTTTGATGGAACTCTGTTAAGTATGCGGTCAGCAGTAAGCAAAGCATAACCCCAAATATAATATGGAAGATATGTATAGCTCATCATAGATCGATCATATCCAATAAAGTATGATTTCTCTACTAAGACACACCATTGTATTGAGGAGTTCATGGTGGGCAATACTATGCAAGAATCCCAACCTCCCTTAAAATAACTTATGAATTTGTCGCTACTGAATTCACCACATCGATCTGATCTACGACACTTGATGAATTTCTCGGTTTGTTTTTCTACCTTGTTTAGAAATATTTTCCACTTTTAAAATGTTTTTTTTAGAAATATTTTCCACTTTTAAAATGTTTTTGACTTATTCCTCATCAAATAGACATAAACAAATCTTGACTTATCATTAATGAAAGTCACGAAGTATGTTGAACCATCATGACCTGCATGATTTAGTGGACCACACACATCACTATGGATTAGCTCCAATAAATATTTAACACGGTGTCCAACACCAAGAAATGAGGCCTTTGTCATTTTCCCTTAGATACATGACTCACAAATTGGATAAAGATCTAAGGTAAGATCTTCAATCAAACCATTCATAACTAATTTTGATAGGCGTCTAACACCTATTTGGCTCAATCTCATATGTCATAATTCAGTATTATTTAATTCAAATCTTTTACTTGTATTTTCCTCTATAGTAAAGACATCTCGATATGTTTCCAAAACATAATGACTATTAGATAAAGAAAATTCACATATCAAATAATTATATTTATCATATAAACATAAAGCATTATCTTTAATATTTATTTTATATCCTTCTTTATATAATATCGGTAATGATATTATTTATCTGATAAGAGATGATACATAATAACAGTCATTTAAAACTAATTTACATCCATTATGGAGATTTAGAACAACCGTTCATATGGCCATGACATTCAATGTCTCGCCATTTTCAACTCTAAGTTGGATCTCCCCTTTGTTCACCTTTCTTTTAACCCTCATGACCTGCATGGAGTTGCAAATATGAGTGAGACTGCCGGTGTCTAACACCCATCTACTATTTGATTCTAAGGCTAATGTAATGTCAATAATAGGAAAAATACAAAGCGTACTTGAGGGTCTTGTATTTCCTTTCCGCTCTGGACAATCTTTCTTCCAGTGTCCAGATTTCTTGCAATATAGACATGCATCACAAGCTACATGCAGTCTTACAGTTTTGTACTTTTTGGAGTCTCTCTTTGATATCTTCTTATTTCCTATTTTGATTTTCTTCGAATTTCTAGAAGTCTTTGAAGAACTTGCTCCACCATGGAGGTACAAAGTGGGATTGCCTTTCTTCAAATCATGTTCCGCCGTGCGTAACATTTATGAAGTTCTTCATAATTGGCTTGCATCGAATGCATATGAAAGGTTAATACAAAACCAGCGTAAGTACCGGGCAGATAAGATAGAATCAAATTTTGGCCTAGCCGTTCATCGATCATAATGCCATGTCATTCCAAATATCGGATCTGGTCTATCATGTTCAAAACATGAATACAGACCACTTCTCCATCTTTGAGTGTATCATGGAATAATTCCTTAGACCTCCAATATATTTCAATTTCTTGATTTGCTTCGAACAACTCCTTGATTGTTCTCATAATGCTCCAAGCATTAGGTACCTCTATATACTATCTTAGTAAATCTGGAACCATTGATCCTAAAATATAGGATTTCACCCTTAGGATCCTTCAATTTTTCAAAAGTCTCTCGTTCTTCGGGAGTGGAATTATGATCGATTTCAGCAGGCAATATATTGAATGTTACATAGCTCAACTTCTCTGACTTGAAGACAAGACAGATGCTCATTTCCCATTCAAAATAGTTCTCGGCTCCTTTCAATTTATTGGAATCCAAAATTCGGGCTAATGGATTTGCGGCAGCCATATACAAGACAACAATTAAACACTAGCATAATATTTTCATTTCAGTATAGAAACATTAATACGATAATGAATTTTAAATCTATTAATGCTCTCCCACTATTTTACATAATTTCGTAATCTCCTTTAACACAAAAATAAAAATTTAGCAATCAAAGTTCATAGCAGGAAGTGGATCCCATGATATTTACTCCAGCCTCGTAATAATGACGGTCTTGGCCTTCATAAATTCATTAGGTAGACCTCAAAGGTCAATCACATCCATGTGACTCCTAAGTTTGGTCTTGAACCATTTTTTATCCTCACAATAATGACGGTATTGGATTAAGACGTGTTCCAAGTGTCTACTTGTTGATGTTCACTAATGAGCTTCGTAAGTATAGCCTCATAATAATGACGGTATTGAGTGACTACGTCAACTTATCATGCCACATCTAATATTTTACCGGAGCGACCTAAGTTCCTACCACTCAGACCCTCATAATAATGACGCTATTGGACATAAGTAATATGAACTCGTTCATCTTCGTATTGAAAAGATGAACCATTCAATAATGCTCCAACATTATTAATACTATTACATAAAATAAAGTAATCACCTAATCAAGGGAAATTTATGACAATCAAGTCATTAACATGCTTGGGTCAAAATAAAATTTCAATTTAAAACATGCAATGTATATCTAATATGACTTATGCATAATTAAATTAAAATTATAGAGACATATTCAATTACATGTCAAATATGTAACATGTGTTGTGTGGTAAAGACATGCTCTGATACTGTTTTGTTGGGACAGTTGTAGGACCCCTAGGGTCGGAACAGTGTTCCCAGTGAAAATGGGTCTAACCCATGGATATAAACCATTTTTGTATTTTTAAAATATTTTATGGAATACTATATTCCGTTATGGGTCCGTAGGAAAAAGCCGGGGCCGAATCGGAGATTAGAAACTCTGAAATGGAGAAAATAAAGTTTCAGCGCTCATTGGCAGCAGCTCTCACCGTGTCGCGATGCGCAAGCTTTGGGAGTCGTAATGTCCAATCTGTAAATGCTCTGTATCACGATGTACAAGGGTAAGTGTCGCAGTGCCCGCAACTCTGAGAGCTGAGTGTCGAAATGCTGGAAATCTGAGTCACGACGCTGCCATGTGTAAAATATTAGTAGAGAGTAAATTTGCCTTGAATCCAATTCAAAACACTTCCAATTTTCTCCAAACACTTCAATACACCTAAAATCTAATTTTAACATCAAAACCAACATCAACAAATGTTATACAATAAACATACATGTATTCTAAATACATATATGCATTTCTTTGAATCAAAACATAAACCAAAATAGAATCCCATAATAAAGTGACTCATGAATAATTATAGATCACTCAAAGGTGGTCAAGTCAAAGGTGGTCAAGTGATTCTAGAATGATAGTCATAGCTCAAAGTTATCATATAGAGTTCAAAATTCTAATTTTATATTCCATTTCCAACATGAACATTTTGACCGAATTACAAGCATATTGTGTTTATGCTTCCAAAGCATTCGTACACAATTTATTAGCCTAATTTCAACATCAAACTATATTATTATGTATCCAATACATAATACATCACTATATGTTTCATTAATGAAAATAACTCAATAATGAAAACATAGCTTTAGAGAGGATCAAACTTACCTAGTAAGCTTGGTTTCAAGATCCAATCTTCTTCTCATTGTTGAAATGTTCTAGAGAACTACCAAAGCTAGCAAGTTTGATTCCAAGATCCAATATCAACTTCCAAAGCTAGCACGATTGGTTCCAAGATCCAATCTTCTTCTCTTTGTTTAAATGTTGTAGAGAACATCCAAATCTTCTTTAAACACCTCTTTACTTAGGCTAGTATCTCTTATTCTTGCTTGTTTTAGCTTTCTCAAGCTTAATTAAAACTTGCTCAAGCTTGCCTTTTATATTGAAGCTTATGTAATTTTTAATTAATAAAAGATTTAATCAAGTTTTAGGTGGGTTTAATCCAATTTGTCCAAATATATATATTAGGTGTGACTAATCACCTTTGTCTACCTCTGATTTAACCCAATGTCAAACCACCCAGTGTCCAGTATTACTACATGATTATTCTAAGGTTGATGTCATTTTTAGTATATTTATATATATCAAACTAATATGCATAATGACATTATCATTAATAAGGTTGAAATGAAAATATAGTTATTTTATTGATAAATAATAAAATATAATGTACAATACATTATTCGGATTGGCATTCCAAGCACCAAATCCATCACTGGAACTTAAACCCATCCGCAAACTGGCATTTCGTAAAACTCGATCCACCTGAGTATCTTATAATCAATCCCCTCCTTCGACACACGCAAACTCACGTCAACCGACTGAAGGAACAAGTAAACCAACTTCATTTCCCTCATCATCTGCTCTATCAAATGACTAGCACGGTTCTTAGTGAAGATATTAGTGGGTTTACTAGTGCTTGGGGTTCCACTCGATTCCCCAGTAGCTGGTAAGGTCCTAAGAGGAACTACATCTTTTGGTATCCCTATAGGCGGCCTTGCTACCACCAATGTCCGAAGACCCACTTGACCACTCAACATCCCCTTCAATCCTAGTCGTCTGAGACAATGAACTAGAAACCCTAATAGAGGACTCGGCATACATCTCCAAGAGGGTATCACTTGATATCGCACCACTTTCAGTCGAAATTGTTTCAGATGACAATATTTTTTCTTATGAACGATTAAAACACATCAGTCTCTACGTCTTAATGATTTAACAAACTTAAATCCACAAACACAGTCCTAAATATTCAAGAACAATATGTTTTTACTTCAAGAATAATATGAAGAATGAAAAATAAGATCATTGACACACTCTCATAAAGTGGTTCTTTACTCGCAAGTTAAGAGTGTCAAAGTTATAAATAACCTGGTAAGTATGGGGTCGATCCAAGGGGATTAGATTTAGTAAAATAAATTAATAATTTGAGTAAAAAAAAGGTTGAGTTGTTTGAAGTGATTGTAAAAGTTTAAATTGGACTGTAATAATAAAATAAAATACTGGGGTTAGGGGATGCACTTTTAATATTTCAAATTTAGAAATCTCACTTTTTATAATATATAAATTATCATTATTACCCAATTAATTCATTTCATGAATTAATTATGTCAAAACATATAAAACCAGCCATAAAGATGGTGATAAATTTTATCTATAACAATTCCAGTTAGGTACTCAATTATGCCAAATAAATAAAACCAGCCATGTAAGCGGTAACAAAGTTTTTCAATAATTAATCCAGAATTAAATAATTTATATATTATAATATAAGTGAGATTAATTTATATTTTCATATTAAAAGCTTCACATTTTACCTCAACATGACAAAATTAGCTACTCATGATTTGAATAAAAATACACATAATTCTATTACTGAAAGAAAAAGAAATTACAAGAAAGCTTTTAAGAAAATAAAACACATAGAGCTAGAACTCCATGAATTTTCAGAGAAAACTATGGAATCCGAGCTGAGGAAATTGAGGTGCTCGCACCTCCTGATGCAATTACAATTGTAAATTTGCAATTGCAACTGATTCCACCAAAAGCATGTTTGGTGGAGGATGTTGACAATCCACCGAAAGGTGAATTTCCATCATTTTTTTTTGTTTTTTATTTTTTTGCTTTAATAATTACATATAACACACTTTGGATGTTTCATCAATTTCGGCCTTGAAAGCTTCCGAACTAGATAATATGCTTAGCTGAAAAGTTGTAGATATTTGAGTCTTCTTTCATCTGGAATAAAAATCACCTCAATCCGATATCGGCGTCAAACGTTATGGCCAAAATACGAAAATTACGCAGAGTTAGAATTTCTGAATTTGTACACTGTTGGAACACCCTTTCAAGTTTTTGGCCTCCAAAATCCAAATTTCATGTCCATTTTTCTAGTTATGCATTCAAAGTATTATTTCACCTACATAAGAAATAAAAATCACAATAAAAATATATAAAACATAAATTTAATTATTATTTTATAAATATGCAAAATTAAGGGGATTAATGGATCTACAAGTGTAAAATTATTAATTTTTCTTCTTAGAAATGTGCATTTTTCAGTGTTCATCACACCCCCAACCAGCTTATTACTAGTCCGTAGTAATTTAAGCAAAAAACTTTTAAAAGACAAATTCTTATCTAAATTAATAATTGTTTTCTTTCTTTGAGTAAATTATCCTATACATCACACCCCCAACGAGCTTATTACTAGTCCCTAGTAATTTAAGCGAAAAACTTTATGAAAACAAATTCTTATCCAAATTAATAATTGTTTTCTTTATTTGAGTAAATTATCTTGTACTTTTAGCTTTCTTCCATACACATAAAATAAGGTATTTAATAAATTCTTTGCACCTACGATATTCACAAATCTTGTTGAAAAGAGAGTAATATTTTTATCCTAGAGTTATATTAGAGTTTACACCTTTTTGGCAATGGAAAATTATTTATAAAGACAAAAATAGTTTTTTTTTTTAAATAATAATACATCTTCAATCCCTGTAGCGAGCTTTGGGCCAGTGACTCCCAAACCAGTTGGCTTTTGGACATTATGTGTTAAAACACCCCTACGGACTTAATTGCTCGGATCTCAGATGTTAAAAAGAATAAGTGTATAATTTCCTTAAGCTTTCTCTTTAACCCATGCAACGAGCTTTGGTTCAGTCACTCCCAGACCAGTTGGCCTTAGGGCACTAAGTGTTAAAACACCCCTACGGACTTATTGCTCGAGTTAGAGAAGTTACGAAATCGAACTTATTCACACACATATTTATTTATTTAGTTACAAACTCAAGCTCTATCGTTTTACGTAAACAATTGCTTACAATTGCTGCTTACTAAGCAAAAGCATGGTTAGTTTTTTTTGAATAAAAACATAAATTCCAACTACTTTTAGGTGCTACCTCTAACAAACTAGAGAACTGAATATTAGAAATTTTCACTCACAACTAATGATCATATGTTACTATGTATGTTGATAATACATGTCAAATGAGTATATGGAGATCAAATTTAATCAATATTATGGAGAATTTATAAATTTCAATGATTCAAAAAGAAATTAACCAAAATAATTTGTTACGAATTACATTGAGATGCGTCTCAGGAACGAAAACTCCTCACATTGCTATCTATGAGCAATAATTCCACTTGATTAGTCAAAAATTTGTTGTTAGTTTGTGTGTAGTTTTTTTTTGAAAAATACAACAAAAAATATTTTTTTTTATACATAAAACAACAACAAAGTAAAAACAACATAAAAAAACTTTTTATTTTTTTATAAAACAACAACATAAAAATGAAATTATTATTATTATTATTATTATTATTATTATTATTATTATTATTATTATTATGAAAAAAACACAACAATGAAACATAAAAACAAAAACTATCTAGCCAACTATTCCCTCCCCCAACCAAATTGAGACATTATCCCCAATATCTGAATAAGAAGAAGTAGAGTTCAGAAGACATCACCTGGTTAGTGTGGAATCGACAATTGAATCTACAACACTGCTACTAAAAAGAAATGTTACATATTAAAATAATAAATTAAATTAAAACAGTAAATGATATGTACTGATAGTTGTGATTTTGGCTCACATCTTCCTCTGGTTTTACGTCCAGTAACGGCTTGAACGCCCTCTATGGGTCGAGGGTATGCTTCCCCTCCAATTTTCTTATAAATTGACAAATAGGGTTTTAAAGTCACATTCCCGAGACTATTATTTTATTTCTTTTTGAAATTATGTATGTAAGTTGCGAATCAATCTATCAAATCCACTATGATGTGTCTCAAGATTCAATGATATATTATCTAATGACTTCTTACTCAAGCCATCTCTAATGCGTTGATTTTTTTTTCGCGATATGTCCAACGTGTGCATTTATAACAAACACCTAATTGTTTAGCTCTCTGTTTCTTAGCATTTGTGTTTTTTCTCCAAATTAGGTATGTAAGAGATGAATAAATCAAGAAATTTAAGGTTTAACATTTTTTGGGATGGTCGACGTGTCCTGACATTATCTTTGAAATGTATTATGTGTGTCTATTTTAAAGGATTAATGCATTTTATATCTTTTAAAATTCATCCAATTACACATTTATGTTCTCTCAACACATTTAATAACTTACCTTTTTGATCGCTTGTCAGAGAAGAAGAAATTACCGTAGGGTAAGTTTGTTTATCTCCAAGAAATGTATATTTCAATCCTTCAGGCAAAGTCTTTAATTTCAATTTGGGCACTTCTTAATATTTATCTTCTTTAAGTATTCATAGTTCCTCAAAATTTTATTTCCCTCCATCGTCTTCTGGTACCTGTGTAGAATCAAGTAAAGAAAAATCATTAAAAAATAGAATCTAATTGCGTACTTGATTTAATAAAATTAGTTGTACATATTTTCATATGGTCAGATTCACTCCCCTGAATATGTTCTTCCAAAATTGGTTCAATTAGTTTCATGCTCTCATTTTCACTGTCTTCATCGTATGGTTGTTTGCATAAGTTAAAAACATTAAGCTCCAGCGTCATATTGTCAAATGACAAATTCATGATTCCATTCCTGCAATTAATTAAGGCATTAGCTGTTACTAAAAATGGGTGACCAAGTATTACATGAATTGGCTTGTAACTGTCTGCTACAGGTTATATTTCCAAGATAATAAAATCCACATAATATATGAATTTATCGACTTGTAATAACACGTCTTCAACAATTCATTTTGGTACCTTGACTGAAGTTATTGGTAAATCGAAAATGGAAGTAAATTGACACTGGCTCCAAGATCAAGCAAAACATGTTCAATTTTTTTGATTTCCAATAATACATGAAATAGTTGGACAACCAGGGTCCTTGTATTTTAATGCATCATTGGTTGATAGAATGGAACTTACCTGTTCAGCTAGAAAATCTGTATTTCTTACATGATGTTTTCTTTTAAAGGTGCACAAGTCTTTCGGAAATTTGACATAAGATGGTATGTGTTAGATGACATCTAACAAAGGAATATTTACCTTTACATATTTGAATATTTCATATATCTCTGGGGAATAGTTCAATTTCTTTGTTTTTAATGCTTGAGGAAATAGAGATGCATGAGAAAAATTGTTATCATCGACAATGGATAATGGTTCATCAACCCCTTCCTTACCCTTTGAATCTGATTTTTTCAGCTTCGCGAGATTCAAGAATAGGTATGTGGATGACCTTACCACTGCGAAGAGTAATAACAGATTTGACTTGGTCTATGTGTTGACTGCTAAAACTACCCTCATGAGGGTTTTGATGACTCTTGCGATTTGGCTGTGGTTGTTCAAGAAACTTTTCTTTCTCATTAATGGTCAATACATATGTGATTTTGGAGAAAGTATCTTTTAGATCAATCAATGTTTGCACATTTAGGTTATTGATGGCTTCATGTTTTTCAATGAATGCATGCAAGGTATCCTCAAGGTTTTCCTAGGCGGTGGGAAATATGGTGCATAACTCTGGGAATTTTGAAAATTCTGGTGTACCTGGGGAGGTTGTTGTGATGGTTGTGCTTGGTTATCATTCCTTTAATTGAAGTTTGGATGGTTTCTCTAACCAAAATTGTAGGTTTGGGAGTATGTGTTTGGATTTGGTCTCTTTAAGGTGTTTGTGGAAAATAATTGTAAGAGTGATTGTAGGAGATTATGTTAGAATTTCTAAGATATTATTGTGTAATCCCCTAGATATGATTGCACAATCAGTGTAATTATGGGTAGATTTAGATTTCATATTTATCTTAGTTTTATGCCTATATAAGGCCATATTCCTTGTATAGTTTGAATTTATTTTCTAATAAAGAACATTCAGTTTTTTCAACATAGTATCAAAGCCTTGTTTGCTCTAATTTTTTTACTTTCACCGGCCTTTATTGCCGGTATAGTGCCTTCATTTTCTCTCGAAGCCTTCAGAGCCAAATTAAGCTTTTGTTGTTTCACTGCTCACATGCAATTACTATTCATCTGAAATTACTATTCATCTCAGAGTCACTATTCATCTAAAATCACTGTTCATTCTGGAAAATATTGTTCATCAGAATCACTGTTCATCTCGGAGTCACTATTCATCAGAAATCACTATTCATTTTGAAATCACAGTTCATCCCGGAACACTGTTCATTATTGATCTACACATCATCAAATAGTAAATTCTGCTGCAATAACCACCGTTTTCAGTTTCAGATTCAGTTTCTGCCATAACCACCGTTTACATTATGAATAAACCATATTATTCTTGCTCATTAGCTCAATCAGGTGCATTTTCTACTACTTCCAATATCGCTCGCCTTCAGAGTTATCCTTAGATCATAGATTCAGGAGCTACAGATCATATGATAGGTCACTCTAATTTTTATATTTCTTATACCCATTGTTCGAGTAGAGAAAAT
The DNA here is from genome assembly GCA_019454045.1 of Zanthoxylum bungeanum. Classification (NCBI taxonomy): domain Eukaryota; kingdom Viridiplantae; phylum Streptophyta; class Magnoliopsida; order Sapindales; family Rutaceae; genus Zanthoxylum; species Zanthoxylum bungeanum. The sequence goes on along the minus strand of SKCR01027669.1, from coordinate 95,325 downwards.
GTTAAAGTAGCGAATGGTTCTTTATCCCCTGTTGCGGGAAAGAGATGTATTCCTATCTCCAAAACTCTTTCACTTGTCTCTGTTTTACATGTTCCAAATCTCTCATGTAACCTCCTTTCAATTAGAAAATTCATCAAAGATCTTAATTGTGTTGCTAAGTGTTTCCCTTCTCACTGTGAATTTCAGGATATGTGTATATGAAAGTTGATTGGAAGTGCTAAGGAGGTCGATGGGCTTTACTACTTCGAAAGTGAACCTAGTCCTTCAACTAATCTATCTCACATACACGTAAGTACCTCCAACCAAGAGATAATACTTTGGCACAATAGACTAGGCCATCCAAATTTTTCATACCTAAAAAAGTTTCTTCCCATTTTGTTTAAGAATAAAAATCTTCATGATTTTCAATGTGAGATTTGCGAGTTATCTAAACACCATCGAGTTCATTTTCCCACACAGACCTATAAAGAATCTCAACCTTTTTCTCTTATTCATAGTGATATTTGGGGACCATCGCGTATCAATAATGTTTCTGGGGCTAAATGGTTCATTACATTCATTGATGATCATACTCGTGTGTTGGGTTTATCTGCTTGAGGAAAAATCTGAGGCAGCAAATACCTTTCAAAATTTTCATAAGGTGATTAAAACTCAATTTCAAGACAATCTTCAAGTCATTCGGACTGATAATGGAAGAGAGTATCATTCATCAATTCTTGGTTCATATCTTACCGAACATGGGATTATACATCACTCTTCTTGTGAAGATACACCCCAACAAAATGGGATAGCAGAGAGAAAAAATAAACATTTTCTTGAGGTAACGAGAGCTATAATGTTCACCAATGGGGGTTCCAAAATCTTTCTGAGGGGAGGCAATTCTTACAGCTACTTATCTTATCAATAGAATGTCATCAATGGTTTTAAATTTTAAAGCACCACTTGATATTCTTAAATAAATGTATCCATCATCCAAAATATTTTATTCGCTTCCACCTAAAGTTTTTGGGTGTGTTGCATTTGTTCATGTACATAACCATGACAGAGGGAAATTAGATCCAAGAGCTCTCAAGTGTATTTTTTTGGTTATTCTCATACTCAAAAGGGTTACAAATGCTATCATCCTCCAACTAAAAAGTTCTTTGTGTCAGTGGACGTTACCTTCTTTGAAAACACCTCATTCTTTCCAAAAATACCTCTTTAGGGGGATAATATTCAATGTGAAGATCATTTTTGGAATCATTATTGAGTCTCCCATTGCCTATGAGTTCATTATTCCTCCAGTTCTTGTTATTCCAAAATCGTCAACTGTCCAAGAACCATCTAATGTTCATAAGTCTCCTGTGGGTCAATCTCATGCTCTATCTACCATTTGTAGTTCTCAACCTTCACCTCCAGATCCTATCACCCCACTTACGTGTGTACAAGATGGAAACCTCGAACTAAAGGTTTACTCAATAAGGAACAAGTCACAACTTACTCAGCATTTTCAATCACCTCAACCTGTCATAGAGACTCTAGAAAACACAGGTAAGTCTAATGTTTCTCAAAATCACCTTGATTTTACTGATTTTTCTGATCTTGATGTTCCAATTGCCCATAGAAAAGGTATTAGATCTTGTACTATGCATCATATTTCTAATTTCATTTCCTACCAAAAGTTGTCTCCATATTTTAGAGCATTTACTAATAATTTATATTCTTGTGACCCTATTCCAAAGACTATACATGAAGCTCTTAGCATTCCAAAATGGAAAGAGGTTATTCATACATAAATGAAGGCGTTGGAAAAAAATAATACATGGAACCTTGTCGATCTTCCACCAGGAAAAAGGCCAATCGGATGTAAATGGGTGTTTACAATCAAACATAAGGCTGATGGGACAGTTGAGAGATATAAGGCGAGACTTGTTGCAAAAGGGAACACACAGACTTACGGAGTTGACTATCAAGAAACCTTTGCTCCTGTAGCCAAGATAAACTCGATTCGAGTTCTATTATCTCTTGCAGCAAATCTAGACTGGCATCTTGAGCAGCTTGATGTAAAAAATGCATTCTTGCACGAGGATTTAGAAGAGAAGGTGTACATGGAGTTGCCGCCTGGTTTTCATGATATGTTTGGCAGAAAAAAGGTGTGCAAGTTGAAAAAGTCATTGTATGAACTAAAACAGTCACCTCGCGCTTGGTTTGAGAAGTTTACTAGAGCAATTCGTCGATTTGAGTATACTCAAAGTCAAGGTGACCATACCTTGTTCTTTAAGTACTCTAAAGATAGGAAGATCACTGTTTTAATTGTTTATGTGGATGACATTATTGTTACTGGCAATGATTTTGACGAAATAAGAAGACTTAAAAGAATGCTCGCTGAAGAATTTGAGATTAAAGATTTGGGAAAACTATGATACTTTTTGGGGATAGTGGTTGCAAGATCAAGTAAAGGAATATTTCTCTCACAAAGGAAATATGTTCTAGACCTTCTCCAAGAGGCTGGTATATTAGGCTTCAAACCATCAAATACTCCGATTGACCCTAATCAAAATTTGGAACCACCATATCCTAATCAAAATTTGGGGGCTACAGTTAAAAGTGATCCAATTGAAAAGGGTCAATACTAAAGATTGGTAGGAAAATTGATATATTTGTCTCATACTAGGCCATATATTGCATTTTCTGTTAGTGCAGTGAGTCAATTTATGCATTCCCCATGTGAAGTACATAAAAATGCAGTTTTGAAAATGATAAGTTATTTGAAAGGCAACACTGGAAAATGTTTACTCTTCTCAAAGAATTACCATCTTCAAGTAAAGGGATATACAGATGCTGATTGGGCAGGTTCAAGTATAGTCAGAAGGTCACATCTGGATATTGCAGGTTTATTGGAGGAAATCTCGTCACTTGGAGAAGTAAAAAAAATCAGTAATAGCTCGATCTAGTGCCAAGGCTGAGTTCAGATCAATGGCTCAAGGAATTTGTGAATTGATATGGTTGAAGACATTACTGAAGGAATTGCAGATTGCTCAAATAGATAAAATGAAACTCTATTGTGACAACAAGGCTGCTATTAGCATTGCTCATAATCCAGTTCAACATGACAGGACTAAACATGTTGAAGTGGATAGACACTTTATCAAGGAGAAAATAGAAGATGGTCAAATCTGTATTCCATTTGTTACCAGCAAAGAACAGTTAGCAGATATATTTACCAAAGGGCTACCAAGACCTAATTTTCTTTCATGGGTTAGCAAGCTGGGAATGATAGATATCTTTGAACCAGCTTGAGGGGGAGTGTGGAAAATAATTGTCAGAGTGATTGTAGGAGATTATGTTAGAATTTCTAAGATATGATTGTGTAATCCCCTAGATATGGTTGCACAATCATTGTAATTATGAATAGATTTAAATTCCATATTTATCTTAGTCTTATGCCTATATAAGGCCATATTTCTTGTATAGTTTGAATTCATTTTCTAATAAAGAACATTCAATTTTTTCAACAGTGTTTATGGAACTGATTTGGCCGTGGAGACATTCTTGCAGGGCTGGTAAGGTTGGGCAAACTTGTGTGACATGTTCATTTGAACTACATATATGACATATGACTTCTTGAATTGACTTGACATGATCACTCTTCCTCATTTCTAATGCCTCAACTTTTTTAACTAGAGATGCGTATTTAGTAGAAATGTCATGGTCTTCCCTAAGATTAAACATATCTCTACCAGATGGTTGTGGTTTTATAGGTGACTCATAAGTGCCAACTGTGTCCCATTATTATGCATTATCTGCTATGTGTTCTAGGTAATCTAGTGCATCTTCGGGATTTTTGTCCCTAAATTCACCATTACACATCGTTTCCACTACTTGCCTACCTTGGGGTATTAAACTCTCGTAGAAGTAGGCAACCAGCCTCCATGTTTCAAACCCGTGATGTGGATAAACATTCAACATCTCTTTTAATCTATCATAATATTGGTAAAGTGTTTCCCCAACTCTTGTGTGAAAGTTGTGATTCTCCTCTTAAAGGAGTTTGTCCTGTGAGGGGGAAATAATTTTTTCAGAAACTGTTCTTACAAATCATCCCATGTTCTGATGGATCATGACATAAGGTTCTGCAACCAAATTTTAAGTTTATCCTTTAAAGAAAAGGGAAAAAACTTTAATCGAATTATATTCATGCTGTAATTTTGGTTTGTGCAAGTGTTACATACCTCTTCAAATTCCCTTAAGTAATGATAAGGATTTTCTGATTCTAGACCGTGGAATGTGGGTAAAAGTTGGATGACATATGTTTAAAATTGAAACATGTTGTATTTTGGGGAAAAATAATACAAGATGGTGATCATGTCCTAGTGGGATTCATGAATTGTCTGAGCGTCCTAGGATAATGAAGATCGCCATACTGAGACTCATTTTCTTCCTTATCAACTGGATTTTCAACTCGGGCATGTGGATTTTCACTTTGGTTCTCAGACATTTTGATCGACGATGAAGGTGATGGAGACTCTCTATTTAATCTGCTACTAAATGATCGAGATCAATGTCTCATGCAGCCTAAATACAGACTATATGATAAAATTTAAATATGTAAATGCAATACTAAGAAAAGGAAAATAATAAAAAAATGGGAAAAAATAAAAATAAAAATAAAAATTTAAAATGACAAAAAAAGAAAAGAAAAAAGAAGGAAGAAAATACAAATGTAGTGATTAGATCTAAGAACATCTTCTGATTCTTGTCAATTCAGATCTCAATTGAATTTTTCGTTCAGCTGTCTCAATCTCTCGAATTAGGTTCTCACAAAAAATTATGGAAGAATCTCTGGATGAGGATGGTTCAAGAAATTATTTGGCAAAATACAAGGTTCATTTCAATTGATTTTTATGTCTCACGTAACCTTAAAGAATTAAATACATGGTTTGTTTGTATGTAGGATGTCTGGGTCCAGGATTCATTTATGATCAATCAAAATATTTTGGATTTACATAAATGCAAAGAAAAAAGAAAATGAGATGCATAAAATATAACAAAAAAAAAAGAAAGGAAAGAAAGGAAATACAAAAATAAAAATAAAATAAAGAAAAGAAGAAGGAAAAAATTACAAGGAATATTCTATCGACTAAATTTATTCCCTAGCAACGGCGCCAAAAACTTGACACACTCAATAAGTAATTCCTTACATAAGAGTGTCGAAATAATAAAATAACCTGATAAGTCCGGGGTCGATCCACAGAGAATAAATTTAGTAAAATAAAATAATAATTTGAGTGAAAATAAAAAGATTGAGTGGTTTGAAGTGATTGAAAAATTTTAAATTGGACTGCAATAATAAAATAAAATATTGGGGTTAGGGGATCCACTTTTAATATATAGATTTTCATTATTGCCCAATTAATTTAATTCATGAATTAATTATGCCAAAAAACATAAAACCAACCATAAAGGTGGTGATAATTTTTATTTATAACAAGTTCAGTTAGGTATTCAATTATGTCAAATAAATAAAACCAGTCATGTAGGCGGTAACAAAGTTTGTCAATAATTAATCCAGAATTAAATTAAATATTAATCATTAGATTATAATTTATACATTATAATATAAGTGAGATGAATTTATATTTCATATTATCATTTACTCCAACATGACGAAATTAGTTACTCATGATTTGAATAGAAACAAACATAATTTTATTACTGAAAGAAAAATAAATTACAAGAAAGCTTTTTTTTAAAAAAAAACATACAAGAGCTAGAACTCCACAAATTTTCAGAGAAAATTATGGAATCCGGGCTGAGGAAATTGAGGTGCTGAGTACCTTTATTTATAGAGGTGCTCGTACCTCTCGATGCAATTGCAATTACAAATTTGTAATTGAAACTGATTCCATCAAAAACATGTTTGGTGGAGGATGTTGACAATCCACCGAAAGGTGGATTTCCATCATCCTTTTTTGTTTTATTTTTTTTTTTGTTTTGTTTTGTTTTGCTTTAATAATTACATAAAACACACTTTGTATGTTTCATCAATTTCGATCTTGAAAACTTTAGAACTAGAAAATCTGGTCAACATCAAAGTTGTATATGTTTAGTTCTTATGAAACTGAAATCGCCTCAATTTGATAACAGAGTCAAAAGTTATGGCCAAATTAGGAAAATTACGCATGACTGAAATTTCTGAATTTATACACTATTACAACGCCCTTTCAAGTTTTTAGCCTCCAAAATCCAAATGTCATGTCTGTTTTTCTAGTTATGCATCCAAAGTATTATTTCACCTACATAAGAAATAAAAATCACAATAAAAATATATAAAACATAAATTTAATTATTATTTTATAAATATACTAAATTAAATGGATTAATGAATCTACAAGTATAAATTGAATAATATTTCTTTTAATAAATGTGCACTTTTTAGTGTTTCTCAATCATGAAAAATGTGAAGAGTACCTTGAAGACTTGAGAGCTCTTCCAATTTGCTTGTAACGACCCGAAATCTTATAACAAATCGAGTTAAGTAACTAGACGACTTAGAAACAAATTTTCCGAGTTTAGTCAAAGTTTTAGAGGTTTCATTAATTAATTAATAAATAAATAATAATAAGTGAATGTTTGGGCAATGAAGGAAAAAGATTAAGCAAGTTAAGCTCAAATTTGGGACCAAAAGAATAATAGAATAATAGCCCATTTCCTTATTTAACTTTCTAGAAAATGCTAGTATTATTTAGAAGGTTATATAAAGGAAATAAAAGGAAAAATTTCTTATTTCTTTTTCTCTCTCTCATGGTGATACTCTTTGAACAACAAAAGAGTGAATTTTTTTTCCTTTGTCTTCAATTCCAAAATTAGCTAGATTTCCTTACTCCAATCTAAACCTAAGTAAGAGAAAGAAGCCTTGAGACTCCATTGGTAAAGAAGACATTTGAAATAAGGTAAAGTTGTTTGACCCAAACTTTTATATTTTGGGTTTTGATAGTTTGATGGTTGTAGAATGTTGTTGACTTGAAGATTATATAGTTGGGATGGTTTTATGTGAAGGAGTTTGGTGTGTGGGGAAATTTTTGATGTCTTATCCTAATTAAAGCATTAAGAAAGAATGATGGGATTTTTGGTGGTGATGAGATGTTGGGAGTGTAATTTGATGATTATGATATGTTGACGTTGTTGTGTTTGATATGTAATGAGATATGGAGTTGATTATGAAAGGAATGAAAATTGGGTCTTGGAAACGGCGACGCGTCGTGACGCTTGCACGAGGCAGAAGCCTAGATTTGTCTGATGAGGTCGCATCACGACGTAGATGGGTCGGCGTCACGACGCGTACCCAAAACCATCACTTTTTTTTTATCTGAAGTCACGACGCGTGACTAAAAGTTTAAAATTTTATTTGTTTTATACTTCACCCAAAGTGATAGAAGACATTCTAAGGGACTTAATTTAATTTCGAACCATGTTTTGTAACTTATGTTCTAACTCAACTTATTCCAAATAGATACTCGACAGGAGCCGCGTTCTCCCCCGGCGACGTGAAGCAGAGTTAGCCGGACTTCAAATATGTGAGTGGATGTTTTTCTTTTAAGTTGATTTATGTTTACTTGTTATTAATCGAGATTTATTTTTAAATGCTTTAGGGCATTAGCCATATTGAATTATCAATTATTTCTTATGTAAGAAAGTTTTGAGAGATTTTAAGATTTAAAAGCATAAGTTTTGTGTTTTTCGAGGCATGGGAGGAAAAAACACCTCAGCTCTGACTTATGGAATTGAATGACAGAGAACGTGTGCACACGTAGTTCAGGGCTAGGGGGACAGTGATACATAACGCCCATAGACCCTAGTTTCAGGGTCGAGTAGTATCATGGATTAGCACTACCGGCTCTAGTTCAGTGGCTTGGGGGACGGAGATACGTAACGCCCCAAGACCACTAGTTAGGCGTATGGAGGGACGGCGATACGTAACGCCCCAAGGCCACTAGTTAGGCGTATGAGGGGACGATGATACACAACGCCCCCATGTGTCAGGTTTTCTACAGTACCAGAGGTTTTATACAGAAAATATTTTAGAAAAAGGTTTTTCTCAAGTTTAAAAGAAAAGAACTAGTTTACAAACAAAAAATTTCAGAAGCATTTCAAAACTAAGTGATTTTAAATAGTTGCATTAATTCGATTTATTTGATTTTATAGCTTCACTCACTGAGTTCCATATGACTCACCCCCACCACTTCCCAGTTTTTTTGCTGGATCCATCTTGTGGTGAGCCATGTGCAACTTTTGGAGACCCTACTCGAGGACAAGTGTTATGCTGCTGTCACTAGTCATGAGGTCCATCCTTTCATATTTATATTCATATATAATGTAGTTCTCTGGGTTATCATTTTATTGTAATGTAGACATATGTTTGATGATGTGTACACGATAAATACTTGAGATATGTACATATTTATTTCATGATCTTGCACATAGGTTTACTTCAAGTTTTTAAGTTTGCATGTGTGGCTAGTTATAAGATTGCACAATAATAAGATAAGAGCAAGTGTTCTATTGCATGAGCTAGAGGCTTAGGCTACAGTGGGATCTGTTGCTTGCCGGTAACATTCCCGTACTGGGGATGTTACAAAGATGGTATCAGAGCATGGTCTAGGGATTCAGTGACTATAGTGTGAGAGTAGTGGTGTCTTGTATATGTAGTATACCCAAAATACTACTATATATAAGAGGATGTTTACTCTAGTAACCTTGTCTCGAGGTATGTCTCATTCTGATTAGTTATAATTCCTTTAAATGTAATTGACTATTCTTTTTCTCTTTTAATTTCTTAGATTCCATGCCACCCAAGGGAATAACCGGAGTCAGAGGTAGACACGGGCCAGGTTAGGGCGCCTCAGGGCATAGATCCGAATCAGAGATCAGTAGCACCTCCCCCTGAGCTAGATAGGGGGCAGAGAGTGGAGTTTGTACATGAGAGTGGGGTAGGGGAAGGTAAAGCAGCACCAGTGGCACCGTGTTTTGTGACTCAGACGGGTATGGAGACCGAGTCTTTAGATTTACCTATCATTATAGCTACACCAATAGGAGGCCCCATAGAATCTACACGGGGTGTGAGACAGTGTTCTATAGACATTGACGGTTATACTTGCTATGATGATTTAGTAGTGTTGAGTATATTGAGCTTCGATGTCATTCTGGGGATGTATTTGCTAGCTAAGCACCATGCAGTACTAGATTGTCGGGAGAAGACCATTACGCTACATGTTCCTGATAGACCAGTAAAAGTTTATTAGGGGGATAAGACTGTAGCGCCTCACAATTTGATATCAGCTATGCAAGCATTTAAGTTACTTCAGAAGAGGAACATGGGTTATTTGGCATATGTGACAGATAGCAGGGTGGGAAATATATACCTTGAGAAGATCCCGGTGGTGAGGGAGTATCTTGATGTATTCCTGAATGAGTTTCTAGGATTACCACAGGATATGGAGATTGAGTTTTTTCGTTATACCAGACACCCAGCCTATATCAATTCCCCCATACAGAATGGCCCCTGCAGAAATTAAGGAGTTGAAGGCGCAATTACAAGACTTGCTGGATAAGGGCTTTATTCGCCCCAGTGTGTCCCCGTGAAGTGCTCCGATGTTGTTTATGAGGAAGAAGGATGAGACGCTGCGATTGTGCATAGATTATCAGCAACTGAATAAGGTGATGATCAAGAACAAATATCCACTGCCAATGATTGATGATCTATTTGATCAGTTACAGGGAGCGTAATATTTCTTAAAAGTCGATCTACGATCGGGTTATCATAAATTGAAGATTAGGGAGAGTGACGTCCCGAAGATGGCTTTTCGAACCAGATATGGGCATTACGAGTTCTTAGTAATGTCATTTGGTCTGACCAATGCCCCTGAAGCATTTATAGATTTGATGAACATATTGTTTAGACCTTTTCTAGACCAGTTTGTAATAGTCTTTATTGATGACATTATGGTGTATTCGGGTAATGAGCATGAGCATGCAGAGCATTTGCATCAGGTGTTACAGACACTGGGAGAACTTAAGTTGTACGTTAAGTTCTCGAAGTGTGAGTTTTGGTTGAATAGTGTAGTAATCTTGGGGCATGTGGTGTCCAAGGAAGGGATTGGAGTAGATTCTCAGAAGATTGAGGCTATTCAGAACTGGCATCGACCTAAAAGTGTAATGAAGATTCACAGTTTCTTAGGGTTAACAGGGTACTATAGAAGGTTTGTAGAGAATTTCTCCAGAATAGCTGCTCCGTTAACGCGATTAACTCATAAGAATGTGAAGTTTGAATGGTTTGATGCTTGTGAAAAGAGTTTTCAGGAACTCAAATGTCGATTGACTAATGCTCATGTTCTTGCACTGCCAGCGGGATCATGAAGGTTTACAGTGCATTGTGATGCTTCCAGGGTGGGATTAGGTTATGTATTGATGGAGAGGGGAGAGTGATTGCTTATGCTTCCAGACAATTGAAGCCTTATGAGCAAAATTATCCCACTTATGATTTGGAGATGGCTGCAATAATATTTGCTATAAAGATATGACGGCATTACCTGTATGGTGAAAGGTTTGAAATTTTCACCGATCACAAAAGCCTTAAGTATATCCAAAGCTAAAAGAAGCTAAATTTGAGACAAAAGAGGTGGGTGGAGTTACTGAAAGATTATGATTTCTCCATTCAGTACCATCCAGGAAAAGCTAATGTTGTAGCTGATGCCTTAAGCATGAAGTATATCGGGAGTTTGGCTCATTTGCCATTTGAGAAATGGCGCCCAGCCAAACAGATGTAGAGTTGCTTGCTGGAGGGAGTGAACTTTCAAGTGACGACCCAAGGAGTATTATTAGCGCAGATTTAGGTGTGATCCACCCTTATAGATGAAATCAGAGCTGTACAGGAAGCGGATCTTGAAGTGCAACAGATCAGAAGTAGGTTGCAACAAGGCATGAAAGACGAGTATCGTATAGACAGTGAAAATCTCATCAGGAGGCAGAATATAATTATTGTTCCTCCAGTTCCGGAGTTGAAACACTCGATACTATAGAAGGCCCACACTTCATCCTACACCATGCATCATGGGATCACCAAGATGTATCACGATCTCAAGGATCTTTATTGGTGGAATGGCATGAAAAATGAGGTAGTTGAATTTGTCACAAGGTGTCTCACTTGCCAGCAGGTTAAAGTTGAACATCAGAGACCAGCAGGGAAACTGCAGAGTTTAGGCATTCCGGAATGGAAATGGGAGAAGATCACTATGGACTTTGTCGTTGGGCTCCCGCGTACCTCAAAAAGTGTGTGATTCTATATGGGTGATTGTGGATAGATTGACCAAATCTGCACATTTCCTTCCAGTTAAGACTAGCTTCACAGCAGCCCAACATGCCAAACTGTACCTGGATGAGATAGTGTCGTTGCATGGAGTACCTATCTAAATTGTCTCTGATCGAGGTTCTCAATTTACCTCTAAGTTCTGGCAATCATTTCAGGAGGCTTTAGGTTCACAATGACACTTTAGTATAGCCTTTTCACCCTCAAACGGATGGTCAGACAGAGCGGACCATACATACTTTAGAAGACATGCTTTGGGCTTGTGTGGTTGATTTTGAGGGTATCTGGTGATAAAAACCTGCCTGGAACAAAGCCAAGCAAACCCCTTCACGTGTTTTAAGCCCCAAGAACCGCGAATCTTAATTTTTGTAAGAACAAAATCCTTCCAAGATCAAGTCCAACCCTTAAGAAACCTTGCCCTGAGAATCCTGAACAGCGATACAGTGCCATAACACTTGCCACATATTGATAAGCTTTTATTCCATAGAACCAAGGAATAATCCACTCCCTCAAGATGACACAAGTCACTTTGTTTTGTAAAAAGATATATTATTAGTTAATTCCCAATTACAATGAATATTGCCCCTTTAAATAGGTGGCTAACCCTAATTCTACCAAAATATAATAAATCCCTAGTAAAATAAACCCAATAACATATAAAATACTTTAAAATTTCGTGCATGGGCTTTGTAATATAATTCAAGTTCAGCCCAGCACTTAAACAACACATAACCTTAAAAAATATAAAACATAAAAACTATAGGGATATCGTGCGTCCTCATTTTGACCAAGAAGAAGTCCGAAATGGACTTTGATGTAAGCTACAAAGTTGTAGAGCTACAAGTTCTCTTTCCAATGCAACTTGAATCACCAAAATTGGACATCAGACGAGAAAGTTACGTTCAAATTATGAAGACTGCACAAATCCCACCACTACTAATGCATTATTCATAAATAAAGCCGAAAATAAATCATGGCAGCCCATGCACGTCCAAAACCCATTTCATTCTTGATTTAGACATAATAAAGCTTTCATATAAAGTCTCATGCATGGACCAAACTCCAGAACCCAAGGAATCTTCCAAATCCACCAAAATGGCCCAAATACACCACTCTGACCAAGCCATGCAATCAGCCACAACTTCAAGTTAACTTGGCCCAAAAAATAGAGCTCATTCTAGATCACATCAGCTGGGATCAGCAATTTCCACTTATAGAATTTTCTTATAATAATAGTTATCAAGCAAGTATTCAAATGGCACCTTTGAAGGATTTGTATGGACTGAAGTGCATATCTCCAATTGGATGGTTTGAAGTCGGGGAGGAGAGGTTATTGGGACCTGATTTAGTGCGAGATGTCATGGAGAAAGTAAAGTTAATCAGAGAAAGGTTGGGTACAGCTCAGAGTCGCCAAAAGTGTTATACAGATCACCGGAGAAAGGATTTGGAGTTCCAGATGGGGGATTTTGTGTTTCTAAAAGTATCTTTTTTAAAGAAGTCATGAGATTCGAAAAAAAGGGAAAAATCAGCCCTAAATTAATTGGTCCATTCCAGATACTTCGGAGAGTTGGAGGGAGAGCTTATGAATTGACGCTTCCACCCAACATTGACAGAATACATCTAGTTTTCCACGTATCTATGTTACAAAAGTATTTGTGTGATGATTATAATGTGTTGGAGCCCTAGACAGTTAATATCCATCAAAACCTATCTTATTCGGAACAACCAGTAGCTATCGTGGGTAGAGAGACAAGGAAGCTATGATCTCGATGGGTTCCCCCAGTTAAGGTGATTTGGCAACATCACAAGGAACAAAAGGCCACTTGGGAACCAGAAGAAACCATAAGAGAGCAATACCTCAAACTCTTCGCTGATGAAGGTACATTCCATATCCTTTAAACATTTTGATTTGAGGACGAATCATTTTAAGGGGAGAGAATTTATAACGACCTGAAATCTTATAACAAATCGAACTAAGTAAATAGACGACTTAGAAACGAATTTTTTGAGTTTAGTCGAAGTTCTAGAGGTTTCATTAATTAATTAATAAAAAATAATATTAAGTGAATGTTTGGGCAATGAATGAAAAAGATTAAGCAAGTCAAGCCCAAATTTGGGCCCAAAAGAATAATAGAATAATAGCCCATTTCCCTATTTAAATTTCTAGAAAAAGCTAGTATTATTTACAAGGTTATATAAAGGAAATAAAAAGAAAAATTTCTTATTTCTTTTTCTCTCTCTCACAGTGATACTCTTTGAACAACAAATGAGTGAATTTTTTTTCCTTTTGTCTTCAATTCCAAAATTAGCTAGATTTCCTTACTCCAATTTAAACCTAAGTAAGAGAAAGAAGCCTTGAGACTCCATTGGTAAAGAAGACATTTGAAATAAGGTAAAGTTGTTTGACCCAAACTTTTATATTTTGAGTTTTGGTAGTTTAATGGTTGTAGAATGTTATTGACTTGAAGATTATGTAGTTGGGATGGTTTTGTGTGAAGGAGTTTGGTTTGTGGGGAAAATTTTGATGTCTTATCCTAATTAAAGCATTAAGAAAAAATTTTGGGATTTTTGGTGGTGATGAGATGTTGGGAGTGTAATTTCATGGCTATGATATGTTGAAGCTGTTGTGTTTGATATGTAATGAGATATGAAGTTGATTATGAAAAGAATGAAAATTGGGTCCTGGAAACGGCGACGCGTCGCGACAGCTGGGGCGGCGTCGCGACACGTACCCAAAACCAGAACTTTTTTTATCTGAAGTCGCGACGAGTGACTTAAAGTTTAAAATTTTATTTGTTTTATACTTCACCCAAAGAGATATAAGACATTCTAATGGACTTAATTTAATTTTGAACCATGTTTTGTAACTTATGTTCTAACTAAACTTATTCCAAATAGATACTCGACATAAGCCGCGTTCTCCCACGGCGATGTGAAGCAGAGTTGGTCGGACTTCAAATCTGTGACTGGATGTTTTTCTTTTAAGTTTATTTATGTTTACTTGTTATTAGGCGAGATTTATTATTAAATGCTTTAGTGTTGGAATTCTCTAAGCTTCCCAAGATCATTTAAAGCAATGAAAATAAGTGCGAATACAACGAGGGAGTTGCGAAATACTCACATCGATCGGTTGAGCGACGCAACGAAGACAAAAAACTTTCTGCCCTCTCCAAGAATGGCTCGGCAGTGAGCTGCTACTGCAGTCCCATTCTCGGATTTGTGTCTTCAAGAATCCAAGCTCCAAGCTTCGTCAAATGATTCCAAGCTCATGCGTGGACTTCCCTATCACCTTCGCATGACTTCGTAGTGTGCTAGCACTCCCGATTTTGCCACAAAATCGTGACTTTTGCATCCCTTCATGCTCGGTTTTGCCCAACAAAAACAGAACCAGAAAAGTGCCCAAATGGGCGTGAAGAAGAGAGGGAGAGGAGAGAAGAGAGAGTTGTGTGATGGTTGGTCAGAAAGGTGTATCAAATACACTTTTGATTTTTCCAAAAAATCAATTAATTGATTTCCAAAATCAAAAAACAAATACCAAATATTTAAATATATTAAATGTCTATCATGCCATCACACTTGAGTGTATTACACTCCACCATCAACTTCCATCAAGTCACATCACTCAATCAATCAAATCAAGTGACAAATTGTCACATCACTCAAAGTGACTAATGATTTGACGCTTGATGCGACTAGCGATTTCACGCTTGATTTGACTTTCGTGCCGCACTCGAATTTGAAATGCGAATGCGCTCGCAAACAATCCCGGGCTCGGGTTCGCTAATTCCAAATTAACGAATTTTCTGTTGCGACGTAATTAAATTATTATGCCTAGCGAAATCAATATTCACGTCGCTAACGAATTAATTCTAAATTAACTCGTTCGCCCGAATTAAAATCTAATTTTAATTCCGTGTCGAAATCCAATTTCGTATAATATATCGAATATATTATTTTATCCATTAATTCCAAATTAATCGTTTTCTCTCTTTAATTGATATTTTATCCCAGATAAAATATCTCCGCAATTAATCCCATATTAATTTTCTCTCTCTTCTAATTAATCCCAGATTAATTAAAGTGCGAGTCATACGTCATCGGTGAATCTTTGGGAAGCGACCCATGAGATCCCCGGATATGTTGGCAGTAAAATCGGTCGTCGGACAATCCAAACACGTAAGTACCTAGTACTACGTTTATACCGATTTACAAGACAAGGTTGGCTTCTAGCAAAGCGCCATGCCTACCCAATTCTCCAGAAATATCATTACAGGAATATAAGGATCTATATCAGACGTAGTGTACGTAGTATTGCGTATGTCGATCCAGTATCGGATGATCACGTACTAGGCCTGAGGCTAGAATTGTGTCTGCCCCGTACGAAGCACATGTCGGATGTCTGGTAACTAGTCTCTATAATCGGATAAACCTGACCTTGTCATTTTATCCCGATGACTGCAGTACATAAGAGTACTAATACCTTATCCTACGTGACCATCATCTCCATATGACTGAAGTGATACTTCCGTCTTGACATCACACCCAACACACTACGATTCTCGATATACCCAGAAGAGGCGTACACAGAAACCGGTTAAAGCCCTGGACGACCAAAACCAAAGTGTATTGATTGTCGTAAGTATTAGCGGTGCAAGTCTCAGGTTTAAGACCAAATACACCTACCCTGATTTCGGACTTCCATAGACACATAGTCATACTACCAATGGAAATCCGAGGGGGTCTATCCAGAGCGAAGCTGTTTCCCGTACCATCGGTAAAACACAACCTCCTATTACACTTGCATAAGTATCATATACCCAAATATATGAGAACTATGTCGTTATGCCTCACAACGCGCACAAGTGTAATACTAGTCTTTTACGTATTTCGATGTCTAATCTCGATAATACTCTGACTAGGGATATTTAATGATTTATCCTTCGTGGACTGATACTGTCTCATATCATTCTCAATCCAGGAACAAATCATAAGGACCTCCTATCATTTATACATCTAGGTGATCTAATCACAAATGATAAGAGTGCAATCTCCTTTGTCACATAGTTAATTTGTACAACAACACTATGATCTGTACAAATAGTGACGCTATGGGTCATAATTGTCCAACAATCTCCCACTTGGCCTATAGCCAGTCACTCGAGTGTCTAACACCCGAACTATGTACGGTGGCTCAAATTATTGAGAAAAGGCTTTCATCAGCGGATTTGCATGATTATCGTCTGATGCAATTTATTCGATCATCACATCGCTATGATGTATGATCCGAACGAATCAGATGAATATCGAAGTATGTATCTGGATCGTTGATGAGACCATTAATTCTTTAGCCTGTGCTGACGCCTAGCTCAGCTGCTAACAGAATTATATCTAATCTAATTAGATTTTGTATCGACCCAGAAGGTTTCTATTGCTGCCTCAGCTGCAGCAATAACCCGCATTTGTTGTTTATTCGGTAACAGTATCTTGCTTGGAAGATTTCCAGCTCACTGTATCGTTATTCAAACTGTATAGTACCGTTTGCGACTTTTAGTCGTCTTTATCGGTTAAGAAACTTGCTATAGTGATCCCAGTCACTTCAAGTTCTCCATCTCCATAGTTTAAGGAAACATCCTTAGATCTCTAAGATACTAACGGATGTTCTTAAACTCAATCCAGTGACTATCACTTGGATTGGCCTGTTTGTGACTACATATGCTCAAAGCGTATGAGACACCAGGGCGCGTACATTTTTAAATGTACGATTTCTCGGAGAGTATTCGAAAGCCAAGCGTTCGCCGATTGTTTTATGGGAATATCATTTCCAAGAAATGACATATATTAACATTATTGTATAGGACAACCACTGTCAGTGCGCTCCCACTAACCCTCTTATATACACAAGAATCATTTCGTTTTGAATTAAATCATAAACCATTATGATTACATCAAAACGATAATTCCAAGAACCTAATGCTTGATTCAATCCAAACATGGATCGAATAACCCGCAAACCTTGTTTGCTAGTTTTGGTACGACAAAACCGACAAGATGTTTTAAACATCCTCCTAAAGGTTTCCTTTTCAAGAAAGCGATTTTCCCGTTTAGTTGACATATTTCATAAATGAAACATGCAGCATTAGCAAGCATTATCCAAATGGATTTACCGTGGCAACAGGTAAAAGGTTTCGTCGTAATCAACACAATATTGATAACGATACCTTTCCGCTAAAAGCCTAGCTTTATACGTTGGTATGTTGCCATCCATGTATGTCTTCCTTGAAGACTTATAAGTACCAATAGGCACAATGCCTTGCCGTACATCAACTAGTATCCAAACTTGTTGATTTACATGGAATCCATTTCGGATTCATGGCACTTTGCCATAATAGAGAGTCGATATTTTGTATCACTTCCTCATACGTAGTCAGTTGGTATACCTCAATAAGATTGACATCTTTATGAGGTGATATCAGAAACCCATACCCTAGGTTGTTTTCTGACTCTCTTCGACATACGCGGTTCTTGTGTATTCGAAGATTACTGGATAGTTTCATCATTTATGAACTATTTATGTTCCATTAGGATTCAGTGCCATGAACAGTATCACTCTGATTTTCATCGAGTTATATTATCCTCCCACTTACCACTGCATATCGGTGTTCCTCTTAGGAAAGCCACATGGTGAGCAACAATTAAATTGTTCTCTAGTGAGTTGTATAAGTACTACACTTATGGTATCCCTAGGATAACCTACAATTGGCACTTATCCAATTTGGGTTTTAGTTTGGTATCATCCAAACGTATGCCTAGCATTCCCAAATTATCAGGAATGAGAAAACCAGGTTTCTTTCATGTTCATATCTAATATGAAATCTGTCAAACAGATTTTATGGAACTTTATTCTAAATAAATTCTGCACTGTTAATACTTATCCGTTGAAGGAAATGGTAGCTCAGAGCGACTCATGATTAACCTTATCATGTCCAACAAAATTCGGTTACTCAGTTCGGACACATCGTCAAAATGACGTGTTCCGGGAGGAGTCCTCATTGAAAGAATACTATACTCTTTCAAGTATATTAGAAACTTATTGCTTAAGTATTTTCCATTACGGTCTAACCGTGACAGTTTAATGCTTTAGCCGATCTGTATGTCTATTTCGTGTCGAAACTTTAAAAGTTTCCGATTTGTGTTCTTCAAAAGAAACACATAACCATAACGCGATGCCACATCCGTAAAGGTCACGAAATATTCATATCCACCTCTAGCCTAGCTAGACATGGGCCCACTTGCTTCACTATGAACTAGGGCTAACAGATTGGTGGCATTTACACTCTTACCAAGTAAATAGTGTTTTAGGCACTTTGCCCAATAAACTAGATTCGTAGACTTTATTTGATTGTAATCAAATTAGTCCGAGTACCTACTCTTCAAAAGTGTGGATATACGAGTCTTGTTTAATTGTGTCCCAGACAATAATGCCACATTTTAGTTTCTTCTGATCAAATCAGTTTGAGCTATTTGTTTGTCATGTAATACATCTGAGATTTATTTAGATTCAAAATATAAATGTTGTTATTCACATCTAATGTATTTATCTCAATATCATCTTTATATAATAAAACACTTTAGTGTTCTAAAATATAAAGGTTCAATCCGCAACGGATTAGACACTAATATAGAGATAATGTATCTAGTCAAACTAGTTACATCCTAACAGTTTCCAAATTTTGGTACACACCCGATGGTAGTTCCTAAAATTAGGTTTCTGCGGTTAAAACAACGACTTTCGTCCCGTTTTCGATTCGTAAATAAATCTCTATTGAAGTCAGTATCCTGTTCAAAACAGATTCTGAACATCAATACATATATTTTATGTACCACACTAAGTATTTAAAATCCAATTTTAATACCAGTAATGAACATAATTATGACAAACATATTTAAAGCCGGAGCCTTTCACCGTCTTTAATTCCTTCATGTCTGCTTTGTCCAAACGGCAGTCACGCTTCCGCGATCCTGTTTGCCACAATTAAGCAGACATTTTGAGATATTTCCTTTATCTTCCTAGAATATTATAATGATTTTGCCTTTTCCTTTTTCCACATTCCAGAAGCCTTTGGCCTAGACTCGGGTTTCTAGAATATCGAAGTAAGGTGCGACTAGCGCTACTTGCCTATTGCAAACTTTGACATTATCTCCTTGAGAATAGTCATTAACTCTCCAAGAGTTATTATTGCAATTTAGTACTTGTAAAATCTAAGTATAGATTTATGAAGATCCTTCAATTTCATTATCGTACTTTAAGGATCTAATCCTTAGTTCTGATTCAGAAATTAAGGAGTCTATTGCAACAAGCTTAATGGATTAAGCACTAAAGTTATCATTACATGAATCTTCCAAAGATCATGCTCTATTATTCGCTTAACTCCGGGCTTACGCATAATATGTTATTTTATCAAATAAAGTAACTTATTAATTTTCAGGACCATCCTGAAATTTTTCCCAATTTTGAAAAATTAAATCATTTAAATACATTTTCCCTAGGATTATGTTTTAAATGTCAATCTTTCAATTTTTCTTGATTCTAACAGTCCAACTATTTAATCAACGATTTAGGTACTATTTATTATAATGATTACTATATTCCAATTATATAATCAATTATAATTTAATTGTTTGAATACAGTCCAACTGTTAATTAAAACAACGATTTAAATATTAGTCCAACTAACATTTAAATTATTTGACGAATGATGTTTGATTTGAGCGCGTATGGCAAGTAATTAAACGAATATTGCAAATTCAATTCTTGCCTCCCACTATTTTTCTGTGAGCCTCCAACCCTCTGTCGAGTACTCGGGAAACCGTGTTTCCTAGTGGGCTAGGATCCTGTTAAATATCACACAATCTTGACTTTGGCCAACAAATTGTATGATAATTAACTAGGTAGATCTCTAAGATCAATTGGATCCAATCCAATTCCTAGATCCAGTAGGGGAACATCCAAGTCCGAAACATATATCTTATATATGCCAATATATTACCTAACCTTTTTCCTCTGAATCAACTAAGTCTTGGCTTTGGCACAACAAACTTAGTGATCCCAGTTAAGCGCGACCCATTGACCATGGAAAGCTTCGTAATCAATGTCGATGGACAAGAAGTGGTCTTGACTTTGGCCAACAAACCACAACTTGGACAAGAAACCAATATGGAACAAAGCCTTCGTGATTCAAACACATCCTCGCGGACAAAGGCCTTGACTTTGGCCAACAAGCCATGCCAGTCTTAGATCTTGAGTAAGAATCACTCAATGGAAGGAAAAACGCTTATATTATTTGAGGGTTTTTCGGGTGCAAATTGGCAACCATTTATTATTTTTGTTAAGGTCTCATCATCATACACCATTAAACATGCATTCTAACACATAATAAAGCGCGTATAAATAAAGTAATAATGATATGCGGATGGATACTTTACATTTATCTTAGATCAAATCTCTCCATTTCTCTCTCCCGCTACACATGTATTGCTTCTAACCCGTTACACTACACTTCTAAAGAAACCTCATTTACATTGAGGGGAATAGGTGAGAAGAGAATACAAAGAATAATGAGGTAATAAGGCTGGACACGCAGGTCCAATTAATAAATCAAATTTATACAACAACAATTTCTAAAATTGCCCCACCCTTCTAATATCCATCCGATATACATTATTTATGCATCGCAACCATGTATTCACACAAGCATGCTATCAATCAATCTAATCAAATTATTAATCTGATAATTAGTGACCATCCAATGTTCAAAACATGATTTGATTTTGCTCGAGTCAAACCCGTTTTGTGAATAAGTACTCAAAGTACGAATTCTCGAATTAAAATAAACTACATAATTAAATCAATTCAATTGTATTTAATACTAACTCGCTATTTAATTCCAAATTAAATATTATACTTTATTAATAACCTTTACGATTTAAATTCCAAATTTAATCGTTACGGGTCTCAAAGCCCAATTAACGTCCAACGTTTAATTAATTAAAGTCCAATGGGCTTTTAATTAATTTCTTTAGGCGTGGACTTTTGGTCAACTCGGGTCAACCCAATAACCAAAGTCCAATCCGGGAGTTACCCCATAAGCCTAGAAATCAATTTAGGCCCATTAGGCCCAATTAAACTTTAAAGGTCCATTAGTCGCATTTGGGCTTTATGGAAGCGGTTTTGGGCCCAATTGGATCCAACCAATTTAGCCTAAACCCATCTTGGTAAAACCAAGCCCAATAAGCCCATTTACAACATTCAAGCCCAAATCCAATTTAAAGCCCAATTAATTAAATCATAAAAGTCCAATTTCATAATCTAATTAATCCTAAAGTGTATTACATAATTAATTACCTAAATCAATATTTCCAAAACACAAATTTGTCTAATTAATCATGCTCATTAACAACAAAACATGTCCAAAACATTTTATCAAAAAATCAAACCCAAACATACTTCTTTAAGTCTCGGCAATATAGGGATTTTAATGTCAAATTCAAATTCAATCCAATTAAATCAAATTCAACATTAAATCAACATTCCCAATTGATTTCCAACACATCCAATGATCAAAAAATCAAAAATCCAAGACATTAGGGCTATGATAGTTTCGGCCAAGCCTCAACATTTTGGGGAAAAATTGTTCCAAACAAAATTTAATCAAATTGATCCAATCAATCATCAATTAAACATGTATTAAGCATACTCAAACATCCAATTCATTCAAATCATGCTCAAAAACATTTTACCCAAATTTTAAGCCCTAATCAAATTTCATGCTTTTCAATCGCTTTGATACCATTGTTGGAATTCTCTAAGCTTCCCAAGATCATTTCAAGCAATGAAAATAAGTGCGAATACAACGAGGGAGTTGCGGAATACTCACATCGATCGGTTGAGCGACGCAACGAAGACAAAAAACTTTCTGCCCTCTCCAAGAATGGCTCGGCAGTGAGCTGCTACTGCAGTCCCATTTTCGGCTTTGTGTCTTCAAGAATCCAAGCTCTAAGCTTCGTCAAATGATTCCAAGCTCATGGGTGGACTTCCCTATCACCTTCTCATGACTTCGTAGTGTGCTATCACTCCCGATTTTGCCACAAAATCGCGACTTTTGATTCCCTTCATGCTCGGTTTTGCCCAGCAAAAACAGAACCAGAAAAGTGCCCAAATGGGCGTGAAGAAGAGAGGGAGAGGAGAGAAGAGAGAGTTGTGTGATGGTTGGTCAGAAAGGTGTATCAAATACACTTTTGATTTTTCCAAAAAATCAATTAATTGATTTCCAAAATCAAAAAACAAATACCAAACATTTAAATATATTAAATGCCTATCATGCCATCACACTTGAGTGTATTACACTCCACCAACAACTTCCATCAAGTCACATCACTCAATCAATCAAATCAAGTGAAAAATTGTCACATCACTCAAAGTGACTAATGATTTGACGCTTGATGCGACTAGCGATTTCACACGCTTGATTTGACTTTCGTGCCGCACTCGAATTTGAAATGCGAATGCGCTCGCAAACAATCCCGGGCTCGGG
The DNA here is from genome assembly GCA_019454045.1 of Zanthoxylum bungeanum. Classification (NCBI taxonomy): domain Eukaryota; kingdom Viridiplantae; phylum Streptophyta; class Magnoliopsida; order Sapindales; family Rutaceae; genus Zanthoxylum; species Zanthoxylum bungeanum. The sequence goes on along the minus strand of SKCR01027669.1, from coordinate 72,393 downwards.
TTCGCTAATTCCAAATTAACGAATTTTCTGTTGCGACGTAATTAAATTATTATGCCTAGCGAAATCAATATTCACGTCGCTAACGAATTAATTCTAAATTAACTCGTTCGCCCGAATTAAAATCTAATTTTAATTCCGCGTCGAAATCCAATTTCGTATAATATATCGAATATATTATTTTATCCATTAATTCCAAATTAATCGTTTTCTCTCTTTAATTGATATTTTATCCCAGATAAAATATCTCCGCAATTAATCCCAGAATAATTTTCTCTCTTCTAATTAATCTCATATTAATTAAAGTGCGAGTCATACGTCATCGGTGAATATTCGGGAAGCGACCCATGAGATCCCCGGATATGTTGGCAGTAAAATCGGTCGTCGGACTATCCAAACACGTAAGTACCTAGTACTACGTTTATACCGATTTATAAGACAAGGTTGGCTTCTAGCAAAGCGCCATGCCTACCCAATTCTCCAGAAATATCCTTACAGGAATATAAGGATCTATATCAGGCGTAGTATACGTAGTATTGCGTATGTTGATCCAGTATCGGATGATCACGTGCTAGGCCTGAGGCTGGAATTGTGTCTGCCCCGTACGAAGCATATGTCGGATGTCTGGTAACTAGTCTCTATAATCGGATAACCTGACCTTATCATTTTATCCCGATGACTACAGTACATAAGAATACTAGTACCGTATCCTACGTGACCATCATCTCCATATGACTGAAGTGATACTTCTATCTTGACATCACACCCAACACACTACGATTCTCGATATACCCAGAAGAGGCGTACACAGAAACCGGTTAAAGCCCTGGACGACCAAAACCAAAGTGTATTGATTGTCGTAAGTATTAACGGTGCAAGTCTTAGGTTAATACCAAATACACCTACCCTGATTTTGGACTTCCATAGACACATAGTCATACTACCAATGGAATTCCGAGGGGGTCTATCCAGAGCGAAGCTGTTTCCCGTACCATCGGTAAAACACAACCTTTTATTACACTTGCATGAGTATCCTATACCCAAATATATGAGAACTATGTCGTTATGCCCTCATAACGCGCACAAGTGTAATACTAGTCTTTTACGTATTTATCGATGTCCAATCTCGATAATACTCTGACTAGGGATATTTAATGATTTATCCTTCGTGGACTGATACTGTCTCATATCATTCTCAATCCAGGAACAAATCATAAGGACCTTCTATCATTTATACATCTAGGTGATCTAATCACAAATGATAAGAGTGCAATCTCCTTTGTCACATAGTTAATTTGTACAACAACACCATGATATGTGCAAATAGTGACGCTATGGGTCATAATTGTCCAACATTTAGGGCATTAGCCATATTTAATTATCAGTTATTTCTTATGTAAGAAATTTCTAAGAGATTTTAAGATTTAAAAGCATTAGTTTTATGTTTTTCAAGGCATGGGGGAAAACCCACCTTAACTCTGACTTATGGAATTGACGGACAGAGAACGTGTGCACACATAGTTCATGACTAGGGGGACGACGATATGTAATGCCCCTAGACCATAGTTTCAAGGTCGGGTAGTAGCATGGATTAACACTACCGACTCTAGTTCAGTGGCCTGGGGGACGGTGATACATAACGCCCCAAGACCACTAGTTAGGCGTATGGGAGGACGGCGATACATAACGCCCCCATGCGTAAAGTTTTCTACAGTACCAGAGGTTTTATACATAAAGTACTTTAGAAAAGGTTTTACTCAAGTTTAAAAGAAAATAAGTAGTTTTCAAACAAAAAATTTCAGAAGCGTTTTAAAACTAAGTGATTTTAAACAGTTGTATTGATTCAATTTCTTTGATTTTGTAGCTCCACTCACTGAGTTCCATAGGACTCACCCCCACCACTTCCCAGTTATTTTGCAGGATCCGTCTTTTGGTGAGCCACGTGCAACTTTTAGAGACCCAGCTCGAGGACAGGTGTTATGTTGCAGTCACTAGTCATTGGGTCCATCCTTCCAGATCTATATTCATATATAATGTAGTTCTCTGGGATATCATTTTGTTGTATTGTAAACATATGCTTGATGATGTGTACACGATAAATACTTGAGATATGTACATATTTATTTCATGATCTTGCACTTAAGTTTACTTTAGGTTTTTTTTTTTGTTTGCATGTATGGCTAGTTATAATATTGCACGGTAATAAGATAAGAGCAAATGTTCTATTGCATGAGTTAGAGGCCTAGGCGATAGTGGGATTTTTGTTTGCCGGTAACATTCTCGTACTGAGGATGTTACAAAACATGAGAGAATTCTTGGAATAAAGCAAATGAGCTTTCAAACCCTCACTTATGCTCACCCCTCGAATGGTGCATCATTTTCCTGCTTAAAGACACCTCGAAACTCCCACTAGGGTAATAATTGTAAGCCTTCAAACAGAGGCAAAAAACCCCAATAGGGCCCAATAAGAGGAAGTTGAAAATGAACCTCCTCATCGTCTACGCACACTAGCCACTCTGAAAGATAAAACTGCGGTCTCTTGAGAGAAATTGATTTTCCACGTCTCGAACCAAAATAAATGATGCTCGTTCCCTCCGAATGATAAAGAAGGATTCCTATTTGGCTTAGATGACACGTAAAACAATATACCTCCCCTAGTCGAGATGGGAATACACTCATTGACCTTTGATCGATCCATTCAACCGAGAAACACCCTCTATACATGACATCTTCCCCATACGACATGGAATGACTATAGGGCCATCCAATGACATCAATGGACCTTCGTTTGGCCGGTAATATATGAAAGAAACATCATATACTCCAAACGATATGTATTGACCATCATCTCTCCACAAGACATCAAAGGACCTCTGACACACTCAAAAAGTGGTTATTTACTCCCAAGTATAAGAGTGTCTAAGTAATAAAATAACTCGTAAGTCCGGGGTTGATCTATAAGGAAGAGATTTAGTAAAATAAACTAATAAATCGAGTGAAAATAAAAAGATTGAATTATATGAAGTGATTGACAATTTTAAAATTAAAATGCAACAATAAAATAAAATATTGGGGATAAATGATCCACTTTTAATATTTCAAATTTATAAATCTTACTTTTTATAATATATAAATTGTCATTATTACCTAGTTGATTTATTTCAGGAATTAATTATGTCAAAATATATAAAATCAGCCATAAAGGCGATGATAACATTTGTCTATAACAAGTCCAGTTAGGTACTCAATTATGCCAAATAAATAAAACCAGCCATATAGGCGGTAACAAAGTTTGTCAATAATTAATCCAAATTTAAATTAAATATTAATCTTTAGATTATAATTCACATATTATCATATAAGTGAGATTAATCTATATTCTCATATTAAGAGCTTCACCCTTTATCCCAACAGGACGGAATTAGCTACTCAGGATTTAAATAAAACCATGCATAATTTTATTTCTAAAAGAAAAAGAAATTACAACAAAGCTTGAAAAAATTTAAAACACATAAGACACTTTCTCCCAAATTCTACAAGAGAAATTTTGAAGGAAAGCATGAAGATTTAGAGTTGAGCATCCTCTTATTTATAGATGACGCTCAGAGTTTTCAAAAATTACAAATTGAAATTATTGAAGACAATTGCAAATTGTAATTGTTGACAATTGCATGTGTGGATGGGGCCATCCACCGAAAGGAAAATTACACAAAGTAGAAAATTCCAAAATTATACACTGTTAAAATGTCCTTTTAAGATTTTGGCTTCCAAAATCCAAATGTCACGTACATTTTTCTAATTATGCATCTAAATTATTATTTCACGTACATAAGAAATAAAAATCACAATAAAAATATATAAAACATAAATTTAATTATTATCTTACAAATGTGCTAAATTAAGGGATTAATGAAATTATAAGTATAAAATGATTAGTTTCTCTTTTATTAAATGTATATTTTTTTTAATGTTCATCAACCTCCATCTGGTCTAGACGACATGGAGAGATATTTGTCTGAACCAGAAGACACGACATGGCTCTTGACATCCAAAAATCACCAACTGGTTCAGTCGACCCGATCTCCAATCGACAGGTGAAAGTGTCCATTTTCGATTCAACTAACCATGTTTTTGGATACATACATAAAAGTAATATCAAACGACCTAGTGATTCCAATCGATATGGCTAATCTAGTCGACATAGTAGATTCAACCCACATGAAAACTCCATTCACCAAATTCCAGTTGACGCTCATTATTCGGTCAGTTGAAGACAAGAATTGGACCTTCACTGGTCCAGATAGTTGACAAAAAGACTTATCTCCTGGACCTTAGTCTGGTCAAGTTGACTGAAGAATTATCTCCTAGACCTTCGTCTGATCTAGGTGACTGAAAACTTATCTCCTAGACCTTCGTGTGGCCTAGTCGACTGAAGACTTATCTCCTGGAATTTCGTCTGGTTTAGTCGACTAAATACTTATCTCCTAGAACTTCATTTGGTCTAGTCGACTGAAGACTATCTCTTGGACTTTCATCTGGTCTAGTTGACTAAAGACTTATCTCCTGGACCTTCATCTAGTCAAGTCGACTAAAGACTTATCTCTTGGACCTTTGTTTGGTCCATTCAACTGAAGACTTTACTCCTGGACCTTTGTCTGGTCCAGTCGACTGAAGACTTATCTCTTGGACCTTTGTTTGATCCAGTCAACTAAAGACTTATCTCCTAGACCTTCGTCTTGTCCAGTCTATTGAAGACTTTCCTGAACCTTTGTCTGGTCCAATCGACGGAAGAATCTCTTGGACCTTCATCTGGTTCAGTCTATTGAAGACTCTCCTCAACCTTCATCTGGTTTAGTCGACTAAAGAACACCTCTGGACTTCTGTCTAGTCAAGTTAACGTTAAACATCCAAGCGATTTTGAAGGCCTATTCGACCTGGAAACCCAGATGACATACTCATAAATTACTCTCCAAGCCAATGATTTCTTAACTTATAGAGTATGAGACAAACTATACGGGCTAAATTTGGGCTAAGGACCTAAATGTCATTGTGTCTCAGTCGACACTTGGGCCCAAACAGCACATAGGCTTCCAGCAAGCTCACTTGCTCGAGATTATGTCTCGTGGCCTTCATCTGGTCCAAATAACACCATGGGTTTCTGCCAAGGCCCAATCAACATGGGTTCTAGTCCATACTAGAAACCCAGTCAAAACCTGGTCTAATGGGTTAAGTATAAGATCAAACACAAGCTATCAACAGCCAAGCTTTCATCGGCCTACCAGCTGGGCCTACTTCTGGGCTCATTCTAATTCCAGTCTACTGGACTACTTCTAGCCGAAACCTATTGGAATTAGACTGTTCATCGCATGGCTATCAACAGTCGGCTATCTATAGCCCCGAGTCTATACACGACTCACATGCAGGGCCCCACGAGCCCGTACATGTAACATCCCGGGTTATTTTAGAATATTAGCGTTGATTTTATTTTCGCGTGTGGAGTCGCGCTTGAACACAAGGATTTTATTTAGGGTAAAATAGAAATAATTTCAAGGAAATAGTTATGAAATATTATTAATTTAACTTGAGGGGTTAATTTGAAATTAACCATACTTCTGTAGAAAATACTAGATAATAATAATATACACCTTAGATATTTTCTTATCTACATTTAATAACACATGGGTTGCATCATATACACCACACATTTATATATAAGTATAAATAAACCTAGAAGATTCTATATATATATATAGATATATAACACACACACGTCACTCATATATTTTTTTAACACACACACACGGGACCCAAAAAAAAAAAGGGAGAGCACACGCACAGGCCGATAGGAAAGAATGAAGAAAGGCCGAAAAGATTCAAATGGGGCAGGCCGAAAGAGAATGGCCGAGAAGAAATAAGAGAGAAGAGGGATGACCGAGAGTAGGAGCAGAGAGTTTAAGAGAGAGAGATTGAGGGGAAAGAGTGAAAGACTGAGAGAGGGTGCGGGATCAGTGAAGGGAAAGAAGTAGAAACGAGAACAGGGAGAGAAAGAAAAAATCAAGGAGAAGAGGACGAGCAGAATCGAGAGAGAGGTAAGTTTCTATGTGAGGATTTCCTTGAGTAGGGTGCTTATGGGTTTCTTTGATTTGAATAAATAAACTTGTATTTGAGTTAAATTGGTGACTCAAGTCCTCATTCACGCAAGTAATCTTCAATTCTTGTTTTTCCTTCCATCATTTTTCAATTTAGGATATAGAAAGTAAAAGCCCCAATTCGCCCATCAACCCTAGATTTTCATCCCTCCACTTTAGTTTAAATTAAGTAAATAGAATGTACGATCATACATTTTTATATGAACTAAACGTGGATTAATCATGAATTTTCGAAATGCCTAATTTTCCCTAAATTTTTGGGGATGGGCGAAACTTTAGGTTAAAATGGGGGAAATGATAATAACGATAATGTTGATTTGGTGTCTTGATGATGTTTTGGTTTGAATAATTTTATATTGTGATGAAATTCTCAAAGGTAAATACATGTGGCCTTGGCCGAGAGTTATAGGTGAAGAGGGGGTTATGTTTTCATTTAGTTTTGATAATAATATATAGTTAGGATGAAGGTTTAGCATGAGTGTGTTTTAATCTTGTGAAGGAAACTTCAAGTTGTATCCTATTAATGCCTTGGCAGAATCTTAATATAGGAATAGGAATTTGTCCTGTTGATTTTGTGAACGGACAATGATAATTATTTATGGGGACAAAACTATAGCGGGTAGTGTGCTGTGTAGTAATGCTGTTTCAAAGCTTATTCAATTCCTCTTAGGATTGAATTAGGGAATTGCTTTTGTTTTTTTTAATGATAAATAATGATTTTGATTAAACTTGAAATGATATCTAGCAAGTGAGGTGTTGCATTATGTTTATATTTCTTGTATTAAATAATTAGTAATAGTGTAGGCAATTAAAGATATTCTAACAGGAACTTGCTGAAATATGAGGTGAAAACCTTTTAGCCATCGTAATTTTATAGGGATGGCCGAATTTAGCATGTAATTGAAGGTTCGTTGTTGCTTTTATTTTAATGATGATGATGATGATGATGATGTGCGGATAATGAATCGGCTAAGGTATGTGTAATTAAGTGAGCTACACATTGTGTTAGTGATGTGTGTTTAAAAATAACATACTATATAACTTAAGTTAAACCCTAAAATTGATAAATTTGGAAACTTGATTGAATGGATTGTAAATTCTGTAAGTGATTATAATAGTTGATATGTTGAATGGTGTTAAGGATAAAATGAATAGTAGGTTGAAATGGGAAACTTGGTGTAAGTTTAATGTATATTTGGTGTTGTTAGTAATATGGATATTCTTTCATGGTCGCCTTATGTCATGAACATATGCATGTATATACATGTGTTATCAGTTTTAGAAATCGAGTTAAAGTTAAGAATGTTTTGTTTTAGATTCAAAGTGTTTTAAAGAAAAGTTTTAGCTGTTTTTGAGAAAAATGTATTTCAGAAAATGTTTCTTACAGCTTTGAGATTTGAAGTATGGTTTTCATGTTTTTCGGGGCATGAGGTAAAACCTCACCCCAGTATGTAACTTGAAATACAGTTGGAATTGACGGATACAGAGAACATGTGCACATGTAGGGCCAAGATGGCGGCTTAGGATCGTGTACCTGGTCCCTAGTGGTGGCTACACTGCCAGTTGAGTTATGGTCCTGGGTGTAGTGCACCACCAGTTTCAGAGATGCCCAGTTGAGTTATGGTCCTGGGCATCGAGTACACCCAGTTGAGTTATGGTCCTGGGTGCAGAGAGACGTCCAGTTGAGTTATGGTCCTGGACGTAGAGCAGTTTTCAGTTTTCAGATTTTCAGTACACAGCTTTCAGATCATCAGTATATAGTTTTCAAAAGTCAGATTTTAGTAAACAGTTTTCAGAAAATAGATTTTAGAAATAGTTTCCAGAAACAACAGTTTTATAAGAGATTCGGAATTTTAAAGCAAAAAAAAAAAAAAAAAAAAAAAAAAAAAAAAAAAAAAAAAAACCAGTTTTCAATTAAAGTTTTTAGCAAAGAGTTTTCAGAAAGAAACTTTCAGAAAAGAGTATTTCAGAAAAAGGTTTTCAGAAAGTATTTTCTAAAAAGTATAGCGTAATTAAAGTTCATTGCAGCTTATAGGTTATGCATATAAATCATACTTTATGGTTAATGTACGAGATGCATATAGTTGACATTGGAATATGATAACATGATTATATTTATGTGATTATGATTGATGCCTGTGTGTATTATATGTTTACATAGAAGGAACAAATAACAATTTGTAAGATATTACCGTGTGATTGTATGGTTAATGTTAATTTGCTGGATGTTTAATAGAAATATTATTTTATAATCCGATTTGATGATATTTCAAAGAAATAAAAGAAAGATAAGTATGGTAAGTAACCAATCTAGATTAGCAAAAAGTAAGTAGGTAAGTAATAAGTTAACAGAATAGTGCAGCAGAAGCGTAATGGAATTTATTTTGATGATTAGAGATATAGGAACTTAATAAGTATATTATGGATGTTGATTGTAAATAAGAAACGGAGCTTAAAATTCACATATGAATAGTTAGAAAGACTAGTAACTAGTAATGAGTTTATAAATGGATAAGGAATCAGAAAAATAAATCAGACTGTGATATAAGTGCATGATCACAAAAGTTCATATTATATAAAATGGAATTCAGACTTTGCTTGTGTTTGATGCTCAAGGAATGAGCATAGTTACTTATTGGGTCTTATGACTCACATCCTAACAGTGTTTTGAGTTTTGTAGGTTGGTGACCCGATCGGTCGACCACAGATTTCAGAGCTTGAGAAGCCGGATAGCAGCATTGCAGTCAGCCAGTCACTAGGTCTTGGGCGTATAAGAGTCGTTTATAAGTCTTGTTGTAAAAAGTTTAAGTCTGTACAAGTGTAATTGTAAAAGTTTTTGTTTATACGTATTTTCGGGCATGGAGTCCAATCATGTTATGTCTTGAGTTTATTGATTTAGTCTATGTTATTAGTGTCGGACCCTATAGGTTGTATTGAGGTGCTGGACTTGATCCAGGTTGCATGACTTTTAGCAGAGGTCATGCCGAATTTTTATCAGAGTCAGAGGCTTATGGAGACAGGATTAGCCTGTCCCCTGCCGGTAGCATCCTGGTTTAGGCGGGATGTTACAGTACACCCTCACGGGTAAGAGGTCCATACGGCCTAAAGGCTTCCAAGAGCTCATGCGACTTAAAAGATCTTCAACAGACCCTAAATCATGCTACTCAATGTCTCGACTGACAACACACGAACGATGTCTCAGTCGACGTTGTCTCATATTATGCTGTGTCCCAGTAGATATTGCCCAACAGACTACACACGGTTAATTTCTTTTTAGATCACAATCGCCCTTTCTCCTCTTCTCTTTGTCCTGAAGCCATCGTCCTTTGTCCTCTTCTCCCTGTCATGAAGCCATCGTCCCTTTCCTCTCTGCTACTCACGTTTCATTCATTTCTGCCATGACTTCATTCACACTCTCCCTTTCTAAGGTAATAATTTTTTACTTGCATTTTTTCCAATTGATTCCTATTTTTTTTTTTATTTTTTTTTTTGAATTGTTGATTCTATGATTAGCTTTACAATGCTCAAACGAAGAAAGATTTTAACAATCTTCACAAACCAATATGTATTTTACTCGGTAATTTTAACATATATTTGGTGACTGCATAATCAATTTTGTCATAAAGGGTTGGAACTTAAAATTTATTGATGACTATGTTTGTTGATGACAAATTTATATAGAATTTGTTATGTATTTATGTTGAAATTTATAACTAATGTTGATGACTTTGTTTATTTTGATGTTGGAATCTATATTTATTGTTTTAATGTTAATGATTATGCTTGTTTTGATATTAAAAATTATTAGAATTAATTATTGTAATTTTTTATATGTATTGTTTATTTTTATACTTTTTTATAAATATTATTTATAATTTTTATTTAATTAATATTATTTATGATGTCATCCAATTCTGTCGGTTTTTTCGAACCAGTTCAACTGGCCGAACCAATAACCCATGGAACATTTTCGATCACCAGTTTGATTTTTAAAACATTGGTATAAACTTTGTGGGTCATTTTTAGAATATTTTTGTTTTATTTATGAAAAATTCATGTAAATAAATTATGGTAATTTATGTTGTTGAATCATATTATGATTAAATAAATATTTATTCAATATTCATTTATTAAATAAATCGAATATGAATCTTCATATTAAGATTCATTTAGGAAAATGACACAAATTTGATTCCTTTAGATTTGAAACAATATGATGAACCCTTCCGTTAATTGGAATGAAACTACGAAATAACCTTGTGAGTATGGATGGAAAAAATCTCTATGGAGATGGGAGCCGACAGGGGCTCGGTACGTTAGGGGATAATTTTCTATACCCATTAATTGGATGAATTAGGTACATGTATTGATATCTCTGTTTTAATGGAGATAAAATCTCTATTTGAACGGGCGGGGGGAAGCCTATTGTATGACCCCCCCCCTCTCAAAAAATTTCAACTATTAGTACTAAGTAAATAATAGAATTACCCCCTAATAAATAATAGAAATACCCATAATTTAAAAATTAAACCCTTAAAATTATAAAATCTCCCCCCATAGAGCCTCCTGGCTTCGCCCCTGTGAACGGGAATCGTATGGGGGTATGCAACCCGATATGTTAGGGTGGGGTATTGGTAAAATTTTCGTACCCTTTAGTTAAAAGGTCAGATATAGATATTGGTCTCTCATATAATAATTACGATTCCAAAATAAAATAAATAGAGATTAGAGAAGACAAAATCCGGATCCGGATTTTTCCCTTGGCTTTTAGTTTTGACAATGATGTTATCTGTGAGTAAGTATTTAAGGGCAAAAAGATGCTTGGGCGAATGGGTGGTGTTAGATTATTAATGTTAGATTATTAATATGGAAGTTGTGTAGTTGTGTATTTAATATGGTAGTTGTGTAGTACTGTATTTAATATGGTAGTTGTATAATGCCTATATAAATGTCTCTCATTGTAATTCTAAATTCAAGTAAATGTTATAATACACATTTTCTTCATAATTTCTCACATGATATCAGACACATGAGTTCCGATATCTGGATATGTCTTTGTCCCTGTCTCCAAACAAGTCTTATCTCCTTATCTCTGTTTCCAAACAGGTCTTATCTCTTTATCCCTGTCTCCAAACAGGTCTTATCTCCTTGTCTTTGTCTCTACACAGGTGTATCTACGCTCCAATGTCAAATAATTAATATCTTCATAAAGTCTTTTCTTCCTAACTGTTACACAACCCTCATTTCCAAACCCAATCTGGTTTCCCCACTACCATCTTGAGTTTGAGGGAGATGTTAGATTATTAATATAGTAGTTGTGTAGTTGTATATTTAATATGGTAGTTGTGTAGTGTATTTAATATGATAGTTGTATAATACCTATATAAAGGCATCTAATTGTAATTCTAAATTCAAGTAAATGTTAATACACATTTTCTTCTCACCGGTGGAAAGTAGAGAACCGTAAAAAATGCATGGGTATACAAAATACAACCTGTAAGGAATTTGACGTGGGTGAGAGGCCATGTATGATTGTCTTACTAAACTTAATTTTCTACTACAAACATAAAAGCTACAATCCTAATTTCAGGCAGAGAGATAGTCCCTTGCTCTTGTACATTTAAATCTTCTTTTCGTTAAGTTTTTACATCTGATTGTTATATCATGAGGGTTAAATTCTTATTACAGGTCCCAGGTGCTGAAGGAAACTTTGTATTTATAAAGGACGCTGTCTACAAGAAACCCGACGTAAAAATACTTCCATTCCCCTCTTACTTCGCGACAGAAGACGAGAATACAGAGCAATTGGAACCTCTGATTGCTGATCTTGGGGAAGTGGATCCATTTATAACGGCAGATTGGGCTTTGTATGTGATTCCTAAATAATAATAAGCATTTGTTCTCGTTCTATATCATGGGGTTAAGTACTTAGCAATCACTTTTTTTTTTTTTTGTGGTGAATACAGAGAGACCCTGGTGGATATGTATTGTAAGAACCAACCACGGCTGTTGTTAGAAAATTTTAGAAATTAATATTTAGAAAATATTAATGGGGAACATGTGGTACACCTATGATGGGAATATTTTTGGAGGGAGTTAGGGAAAGTCATTAAGTTACCAAATGCATGTGATTAAATAGTAAGTAAATTATCCAAATGCATGTGATTATATAGTAATCAATGCTTGTTTCCAAGTGCATGTGAGTGAATAGGAAACCATGCATGTGATGGTATAGTAACTTGATTTCCCCTCCTATAAATATGAGCATTTGACCATTGAAAAAGGCAATCAATTAAGTTTGATTAAGGGCACCTCTACAAGAAGTAAGGTATGTAATTGTATTGTCAAATACTTAGATTTATTTCAATTTGTTTGTGAATAAATTTCGGACTAAGTAATACATGTATGATTAGATCCTAAGTGGACCATTATGGATTTGTTCCATTAAAATATTAGGGATGATGGTTCCCGACATTGGTATCGGTAGCTTTAATATATGTATTCTAGTTAAATTACACAAAAATGCATGATTATCATGAAAAATGAAGAAAATGCATTTTGTTTTTAATTTTACAAAAATGATTTTCTTCCCATTTTGGGCCTTAATATCTTTTTGTACGAAATTAAAAATGATGTGTTCTAAGATGTTTGAAAAACTATGACGTGATCTTTAATTCGGTATATCATTTGCTTATTTAGATTAAAATTAAGAAAGATATGGACTCTAGAAAATGGCTAGTCGAACCTGTTTTTACCCAGAAAAACACTCATAGATTAATAAAACGACATGTCATCCACTGTTTAGGAATCAAGACTACATGTCATCCAAAATTTGTACGATACGTCGTACGTATAGCACCAAAACGAATGGCATGTCATCCGCTCAAGTGTTAAATGACTTATTGGTTGCCTTTGAATTGAATAATCGACATGTCATACAATCATGAAACTAACAGACGACATGTCATCTGCGCGTGTGACTTACCAGCTCGTGGCATATGCGTGACGATCATTGCAATGTTCCTAGATTTGTTATAAGATTTCCATGGTTGTCCAAGATCAATTATAAGTTATCCCCAAGAGTTTAAGAATTCGTATCCAAAGACATTTATGAGTTGGGACGCTAACACCGGAAAAGTTCTAAGTGTTAGATATCGGTTTTTCCTTTAAGAATTATGTGCATGAATGTCTGTAGAAACAATTGTGCATGAATGTCTGTAGAAAATTTTGTGTTTTTTGAAATGACTTCCGCAACAAAGAATATTATCGCTGAATTCAACAAGGGTGAGAAACTGAATAGCGATAATTATGAAATTTGGAGCATAAAAATCCAATATGTGCTAGAAAAATAAGAGGTTCTTGAAACCCTAAAAATGAGAATGGATGAGCTTGAACATGGCACCACGGCCCAACACAGGCGAGACTGAGAAGCCTATGAGGTATGAAAGAAAAAAAAAACTACATTGTCCGCATTACGTTGCTAAGCAACATGGATAATGACCTCATGAAAGAGCTCATGAAGTATGACATAGCTAATGACATGTGGTCTACACTAGACGAAAAATTTGGTAGTACATCAATAACTACACTTAGATCACTCACAATCAAGTTTGACACATACAAGAAAAGCTCTGAGTTCACAATGTCAAAGCACTTGAGGCAAATGTCAAACATGATTACTGAACTGGTAGATGCTGGACATGTTCTTACATATAAACAAAAAGTCCAAGCGGTCATTTTTTCTCTTCCAAATAGCTGGGAGCATATGAAGATGCATTTGACCCACAATGAAAGCATAAAAACTTTTGATGATGTTAAACGCTACCTAGAATTAGAGAGCGATCGACTCTGGATCGCTAAGTTAAATACTGAAGTGTATATGACAGAAACTAGCAAACCTGAGGGTTTCAAGAAGAAAAGAAAACTCCATGGTGGTGGGTTCCAGTTCGGAAAAGAACAATATTCTTCCAAGTCTAGAAAGAAATAGAAAATTAACCAACATGGGAAAGGAAAACGTCATGCCAAAAAGAAAAACATGGCAAAGGTTAAATGTTTTAACTGTTGTAAAAAAGATCATTTTGCTCGTGACTGCACCGAGCCTAAAAAAGGTGAATACCTTTAGTACATATTTAAATGAAATATATGTTTCGATTTCTATCTTTTTAACTGAATCTAATCCTTTCTGGACTATAGACTCAGGAGCCACAGACGATGTAGTGAATGATAGAGATACTTTTGTCGAATTTCGACGAATTTCACCTGGGGTGAAGTGGATATACGTCGGCAACAACTCACGAGTTGAAGTCAAATGAGTGGATACATGCAAATTAGTAATGCATGGCAAAAAAACTTTACTCCTACATGATGTATTGTTTGCTCCACAAATTCGCCTAAATTTAGTTTCTGTGTTGGTTTTGGTTAATTTAAGTTTCAACTTGAACTTCCATAAATTTAGTGTTGATTTGTACTTAGGTACAATGCACTATGGTTCTGGTGATTTTATGAATGGTTTTATTGTTGGTTTTTATTGATGTCTCAAGATCATTTTAAGCCACGAAAATAGAATGAATACTACAAAGAAATGTGGTGGAAAACACTTACAATGATCGGATTGGATGTGATGCTCAACAAAACTTTTCCTCCAAGAAGCTCCAAGATTCGGCCAAGGTTGTTTGTTGAAGAAGATGATGAAGCTCCAAGCTTTAATGGAAATCCATGCTCTAAGATAAGCTTCCCTATCACCTTGTTTGATCCTTTGATTGTGCTAGCAAAATGAAGAAAGAAAATCCAATCTTCCCTTCAATGGAGCTCACGGTTTTTGCAAGAAATGAAGAGAGAGAGAGTTTTGTTTTTCTATTCTTTTGGCTTCCAAAACCGTATGAATCAATTAAAAACAATTACCAAATGTTTGGTATTAGTTTACAAAAAGTCAAAGCCAATTTTGGCTCCAAAATTGTAATAAATGATCTCAACAACTTGCATCATGAATAGTGACAACATGTCACTCTCAAAAAGTGACTATGACTTCTATCACAAATTAATGACAAGTGATGTGACTCGCGATGTGACTTGTGGGCCCCACTCGAATTCAAAATGCGCGTGGGCCCGCAAACACTTCCGGGCTCGGTTTCCCTAATTCTGAATTAACGAACTTTCGTCGCGACGTAATTAAATAATTATGCCTAGCGAAATTACTATTCACATCGCTAACGAATTAATTCTAAATTAACTCGTTTGCCCGAATTAAAATTTAATTTTAATTCCGCGTCGAAATCCAATTTCGTTTAATATATCGAATATATCATTTTGTCGATTAATTCCAAATTAATCTTTCTCTCTTTTCAAATAGTACTTTATCCAAGATAAAGTGTCTCCGCGAATAATCCCAGATTAATCATGCTCGAATCATACGTCATCGGTGAATCTTCGGAAAGCGACCCAAGAGATCCCTGGATATGTTGGCAGTAAATACAGTCGTCGGACTATCCGAACACATGCGTACTCGTACTATGTTTTTACCGATTTACGAGACAAAGTTGGCTTCTAGCAAAGCGTCATGCCTACCCAATTCTCCAGAAATATTCTTAATGGAATATACGATCTATATCAGGCGTAGTATACCGTAGTATAGTGTATTACGATCCAGTATCAGATGTCACGTGCAAGGCCTGAGGCTGGAATAGTGTCTGCCCCGTACGAAGCACATATCAGATAAGTCTCTTTGAATCGGATAATCATGACCTTGTCATATTCTCCCGATGGTTGCAACACAATAGAGAACCAGTTTTGAATCCCTGCGTGATCATCATCTCCATATGTCTGAAGTGATACTTCCGTCTTAACATCACATCCAATACACTACGATTCTCAATAAACCGAGAAGAGGCGTACACAGAACCTGTTAAAGCCCTGGACAACCAAAACCAAACTTTACCGATTGTTGCAAGTACTAGCGATGCAAGTCTCAGGTTAAGACCAAATACACCTACCCTGAAGCGGACTCCCATAGACACATATACATACTACCAATGGGATTCCGCGAGGTTTATCCAGAGCGAAGCTGTTTTCCGTACCATCGGTAAAACACAACCTCCTATCGCACTTGCATAAGTATAAAATACTTAAATATATGAGAACTATATCGTTATACCCTCACAACGCGCACAAGTGAAATACTAGTCTATTCCGCATTATCGATGTCCAATCTCGATAATACTACGACTAGAGATATTTAATGATTAAACCTTTATGGATTGATACTGTCTCATATCATCTCAATCCAGAATTAATCATAAGGGATTTTACCATTTATATATCAAAGTAAATAAATTACAAAACGGTAAAAGGCAATTTCATTACAACATAGTTAATTTTGTACAAAAACACAATGTCTTTTACAAACAGTGACGCTATGGGTCATAACTGTCCAACAATCTCCCACTTGGCCTATAGCCAGTCACTCAAGCATCTAATACCTGAACTATGTACATGTCGCTCAAACTTTTGCTGAGGAATAGCTTTCGTCAGCGGATCTGCAATGTTGTCATCTGATGCGACCTTCTCGACCTTCACATCGCCACGATGTATGATCTCCCAAATAAGATGGAAACGTCGAAGAACATGCTTGGATCGTTGATGAGACCGCGGTTCCTTAGCCTGCGCTATAGCCCCGTTATTGTCACAATACAATGGAACAGGCTCAGCTGCTAACGGAACTACTCCTAATCCAATTAGGAATTTTTGGATCCAAACTGCTTCCTTTGCTGCTTCAGCTGCAGCAATGTACTCCGCTTCTGTTGTTGAATTGGCAACAGTCTCTTGCTTGGAAGATTTCCAGCTCACTGCTCCGTTATTCAAACAAAATATGTACCCAGATTGCGACTTGCAGTCGTCTTTGTCGGTTTGGAAACTTGCATCGGTATACCCAATTACCTCAAGTTCTCCATCTCCATAGATTAAGAAAGCATCTTTAGTTCGTCTAAGATACTTCAGGATATTCTTAACCGTTATCCAGTGACCTTCATCTGGATTGGCCTGATAGCGACTACACATGCTCAAAGCATAGGAGACATCAGTCGCGTACATATCATGGCATACATGATCGATCCGACTGCCGAGGCGAACGATATCCGACTCATGTTGTCTCTCTCATCTTGAGTATTAGGACATATGTCCTTAGATAGATAGACTCCATGTGACACTTGCAACAGTCATCTCTTGGACTGATCCATGTTGAATCTCTTCAACACTTTGTCAATGTACGTACTCTGGGAGAGTCCAAGCAGCTTTCTAGATCTATCCCGATAGATCTTTATTCCTAGAATAAAGGCTGCTTCTCCCAGATCTTTCATGGAGAATTTCAATGAAAGCCAAGCTTTCACCGACGTTAGCATGGGAATGTCATTGCCTATAAGCAATACATCGTCAACGTAAAGGACAATAAAAGTCAGTGCTCTTATATACACAAGGATCATCTTCGTTTTGAATGAAATCATATTCTTTTATGATCTCATCAAAACGTTGGTTCCATGACCGTGATGTTTGCTTCAGTCCATAAATGGACCGATTTAACTTACAAACCTTGTTTGCAAGTCTAGGCACGATAAAACCGTCAGACTATTGCATATAAACATCCTCCGAAAGGTTTCCATTAAGGAAAGCGGTTTTAACGTCCATCTGACATATCTCGTAATCGAAATATGCAGAAATTGCAAGCATTATCCGAATGGATTTAATCATGGCAATGGGTGAGAAAGTTTCGTCGTAATCGACACCATGTCGTTGACGATACCCCTTCGCTACAAGCCTAGCTTTGTACATTTGTACGTTGCCATCCATGTTGGTCTTCTTCTTAAAGACCCATTTACATCCAATAGGTTTTACGCCTTCTGGTGCATCAACCAGTGTCCAAACTTGGTTGGTGTACATGGAATCCATTTCAGACTTCATGGCTTCTTGCCATAAAGCGGAATCGATATCTTGTATCGCTTCCTCATACGTAGCCGGTTCGTTATCCTCAATGAGATTAATATCTACATGAGGTGAGATCAGAAACCCATACCTCTCAAGTTGTTTCCTAACTCTCTCCGACCTACGCGGTCCTTGTGTAATAGAAGATTATGGTACAGTCTCATCCCGGATGGACTGTTCTTGTTCCGTTGAGGATTCTATGCCAGGAACAGTATCACTCTGATTTTCATCGATTTCTACTTTCCTCCCACTAACCACTGCATTTAGGAATTCATTCTCAAGGAAAATCGCATGTAGAGCAACAAATACTTTGTTCTCTCGTGGGTGATAGAAGTAATATCCTTTGGTTTCCCTAGGATAACCTACGAATAAGCATTTATCCGATTTGGGCTCAAGTTTGGTACCTTCCAAACGTTTGACGTATGCCCAGCATCCCCAAATTTTCAGGAATGAGAAACCTGGTATCTTTCCTGTCCATATCTCATTTGGTGTCTGTTGTACAGACTTTGACGGAACCTTATTCAAAATAAGAATTGCACTGTTTAATGCATATCCCCAGAAGAAAACAGATAGCTCAGTGCGACTCATCATAGACCTAACCATGTCCAACAAGGTTCGATTTCTCCGTTCGGACACACCGTTTAATTGCGGTGTTCCAGGAGGAGTCCACTGTGAAAGAATACCATATTCTTTCAAGTAATCTAGAAACTCATTGCTCAAGTATTCGCCACCACGGTCCGACCGTAATGTCTTTATACTCTTGCCGGTCTGTTTTTCAACTTCATGTTGAAACTCTTTGAATTTCTCAAAAGTTTCCGACTTATGTCTCATAAGATACACATAACCATAACGCGATGCATCATCCGTAAAAGTTACGAAGTATTCGTATCCACCTCTAGCCTGGCTAGACATGGGCCCACATACGTCACTATGAACGACGGCTAACAGTTCGGTGGCGCGTTCACCTTTACCGCTAAAAGGTAATTTAGGCATTTTGCCCAATAAACAAGATTCGCAGACGTCATATGATTTGGATCAAATCCGTCCAAGTACCCATTCTTCGAAAGTATGGATATGCGAGTCTTGTTTATGTGTCCCAAACGACAGTGCCACATATAAGTTTCATCTTTATTACTCATTTTAAGCCTTTTGTTTGTTATATTATATGTTTGAGATTGATTTATATTCAAAATATAAAGACTATTATTTGCATCAGTATTGCAAATTTCTACATCATTTTTATACACAAAACACCCTGTGTTCCTGAATACAAAAGTATACCCACATTGGGTTAACATAGATACAGAAATAATATTCCTAGTCAAACTAGGTACATAATAACAGTCATTAAGTTCAAGTACATGCCCCGAGGTCAGTTCTAAAACAAAAGTGCCAACGGCCAAAACGGCGACTGGTGCCCCATTTCCGACGCGTAGATCAATCTCCCCTGAGGCCAGTCTCCTGCTAATCCGCAGATCCTGCACATCAGTACATATGTGAGTACCAAAACCAGAATCAAAAATCCAATTTTTAAAACTAGAAATAGTCATGTTTATTTCAATAACAAACATACCTGAAGCCGGTGCCTTGCCCGCTTTAATCTCCTTCTGGAGCGCCTTGTACTCGCGGCAGTCACGCTTCCAGTGACCCCACTTGCCGCACTGGAGGCAAACATCCTGAGATTTGTCCTTAGGCTTCCCAAAAGCCTTTGATGATTTGGCCTTGCCCTTTCTTTTATGCTTCTTCTTCTTCACACCTCCAGTCGCCTTGGGCCCAGCCCTCGGTGTCTGAGATGTCGAAGCAAAGTGCGCCTCGTGTTTTTTGCCTTTAAGTAGCTCCTTCTCAGCTTCCTTGAGAATTGACAACAACTCTCCAAGAGTATCATCTGTGTTCATCAAGTTATTGTTGGGGTTGGTGCTCAGAGCACCAATCCGGACCGTATTTATGTCTGATTATGAATACGAACATCCCCTTATTCCATAATATTACTTATTTGTGGTTGCACCTCTTGTTTTTATATACGTATTCGATCTGATTACGATTAGATTGAAACTAAATGTGGTTTAGTGATATGTATATATTAGACAAAGGCCTGATAATATATAATGCAGTACACAGTTACAAAGTTAGTTTTAAATTGACATTGGGAAGTGTCACTGCTATATGTATATTATCAAACATAGTTCCTGGTCAAGATTTGCTAACACGGGTCGGTTAGTCAAATCCGTTGAGACCAGTACATGTCGTATATCGAGACTTGGTCCGATGGTTTATCCCAATGAACCATGAGTCTAGGGAGACTCGTATAAGCGTGTAGGTGTTTATAGTGGATAAACACTGAACGACTCACCGAAGATTCTTAATGGATGGTACACCAACGTAAATAAGAATCTTCTCGGGTTGAGTAGCATAGTGGTCATTCGCCTTGAGATACCACTGTGGATGTATGAGACATCATCCACACTTAGATGGCAGTCACGTCACCGATCTTTTTAGATCAGGCCTCCGCCTGTTCGTTGGGTGTGGACCGATCCTCAGGATATCCTGTGAGTATCAAGATAGGATCCGTCAGTTCTGTGTACAGAGCATAGGTAGTCCATATATTATTAGCAGTCTGTTAAATCTGTGGCCACAGTATACTTCGGAAGTAAGTTCCGAATGTTATTTAGAGATTGCTAATAAATACGTCGACGGGATAATACCTATAGAGATTTGACGTTTACATCTATATCTTTGGGATTATCCGGATACCTGTGACGGAGGGATTATACGTATGCAATGACCTCGACCTGTATGATTCAGCTAGATTATCTGTGATCGTCATAATCTACGGGTGGATAGATTATGCACATGAAATTGGATTTCGTGACGGATATACCTGAATCTAGAGAGTCTCAATAATGAAACATACTCGTAGAGCACTAGAGCAACATTTATAATAATTATGATTATTTATAAATCGTTTAAACGTTAAACGAAAAATACATGCGAACAGGCCGAACCGTCATTTCATACTTAATGTGTATTTGTATTTAATATATGATATTATTAAATACACATTAATAAGTAGTCAAATAAAGGTATTTGACATATATCATTAATATATGTATTTGAGATATTTAGTAAATATAATACATATGTTTGATATATTTGTATTTAATTAATTATTTAATTATTTAATTGTTAAATGATTAATATAATTAAAATATAAATATATCACCAAATGATAAAGTTAGGAAATGATTATAATGTAAATGTTTGACTTTACATTAAAGGAAAAGGTTGTCAAATTGATTTTGACTTCTTAAGATATTTGTTCAAAATTGTTTGAAAAATGAAAATATCTTTTTCCTTATTTTTTTATCAAAATTCGGCCATGACCTTAGAAATATAAGAGTTATTTTTCTTGGTTGCCTTTGTTGACTTAATTAAATATATCTTTAAGTTTGTTTAGATATTTAACCAAGTTGATCAAATGTAAAGTGAAATGAAATTGAAATTATAAAACTTGTACAAGTCTTGGTGAAATTCGGCCAAGGCATTGTGTGTGCAAGTATATATTGTTTTTCATTTCATTTTATTCACAACTAATACAATTTAAAAAAAAAAACTCCATTAATGGAATCCAAAGAAAGCTTGTGAGAAAGAAAGAAGAAACCAAAGAAAGCTTGGATTTTAGTAAGTTTCTCCAACTTACTATTAGAAAGGAAAATGTTCCTTAGGATATAGGCTTTAACATATGATGTTCTTAGGTTATTTCTTTCTTTATTCTTGTGTTTTTGATGATGGAAGTTTTGGTGAAAGTGTAGAGCATGTATGATGAAGGAAGCTTATGGTATTGTAGTAATAAGTGTTCTTTTAAGGTTTTGGAAACCTTGTTGCTAATTTAGAGTTGTTGACCCACTCTTAGATGACCTAGATTTGATCTTGAGTTGTTTCATTGTGTTGAGACTTTGATTGGATGGAAGAAACATGATTGAAGTATTGGATTTAACCAATTTGGTCTAATTTGTCCAATTTGATGAAATTGAAAAATTAGGGTTCATGACCAATTCCAAATTTGGGGCTTTTCATATATGTTGTGTATTTGGATGTTTATATGATGCATATAAAGTTTCATGTTGATTGGATTACATCTTAATGTGTTTTGAAGCATGAAATGACAAAGTGCACAATAATGCACTTGAGAGGTACATTCGGCCATGGGTCCAATTTTTGGGCATTTGTGTTGTCTTGGTGTTTTAATGTTTTGAACATGCTAAGTTTATCTTATAAATGATTTAGAATCATTCAAAATTGATTTTTAAAAATGGACAAAGTACCAAGTATAAGGGCAATTCGGTAAATTCACTTAAATATGATTTATTTGAATTTTATTTCATAATTTGATTATTGGATAATTAAATAAATATGTTTATTTAATTAATCCGAGAAAAAATTTTGAAATCGGAAAATTTGATTTTCCCGTGTTTCCGCTGCGTTATCGGATTTAGCCCCTAAAACCCCTACAAAATTGTATCAGAGCGAGTCTGATTCTAGGCCTCCATAAAATGATCAGCTTGTTTTATTCAATGTTTAATCATGTTTTCTTGACTTTATACATGCTTGTTATAATCTAATTTGATTAGATTTAGGGTGTATGACACTTAATGGAATATCCCCAATTAATAAGGTTTTATAGTAACTAGTATTTGGAATACTTGTTTCTTGGTCCGTCTTGTCAATACGGTTTATAAATATTTTTTCGTTACTACATCCGAGACCGTGCCTCTGCTGCGAGGGTGTAGCGATATAGATTTATTTATGTCGGATGTATATTAGATACTAGATAAATTCAAGCGAAAGCGGAATCCTGAACGTGCCCTAGCTGTCAGGGTTACGCAAGTAACTTGAGTTTATCATTGACGAGTTTAACCTTGGTACGTCTCCTTGTGGGCCTGCCTTAGCAGCGACAACGAGAAACGACCAGGACCGGAAACCCAGGAGTCACTAGTGAGTGATTGACAATGAGTTGTCTACCTGTGAATATACGTAGGCGAGACCGTGCCTCTGCTGTGAGTCGAAATATATTCATGGGGTCCTCTTCCCATTATGGAATTCGATTTAATTATTGAATTCTCGTTTTTCCGTTGGGATTACGGTATTACGTAAAATAGTGGGAGGCACTGCTAAGTTTAAAAATTCCTTAACTTTGGCAGTGTGTATTATTATGGAAATAGCCGCTTGATTGTTTTCCTTAATCTATATTAGATATAATTAAACTTTTAATTCACTGCACACATATTTTGATATGTTATCTGACTTGACTCTTGGTTGCAGTTATTCTAGAATAGGTTCTAGATACTACTAGACTAGGATATTATTAGATTGGTCTAAACCATCGGGAACTATTGTTCCGTTTTCTTCAAAAATAAAGATGGTTAATGACTTAGTTTCTAAGTCATGATAGATAATCTAGATAGATATCCCTTTTAGGATATAATACTTTAGAGAGAATAGTTTCTTATGCAGTAAGAATTGACTTGAATTAGTTCATGTCTCGAGATTCTTGACTGGCATTAAGAAAGCCCCATTAGGTATTTGTTTATCTAGTAATGACGTCTCTTAGCTTTAATTACCTTTAGAGGCAATGTGTCTGACACAATTTGCTAATCAATTATTTGCAATTGTTGTGAATAGTTGAATGCAAATAGCAAAGCTAAAGAAATGAGATGTGTATAGTTGTGTATATAAAATATCGATTTTCACAAATACTACAACTATAGGTATTGGATACCAGATCTCCCGTCTAGTTATTTAAAAATATTAGTTAACGATTGTTTTGATATTTGATATCGGAACTTGCGACTATTGGATAGTTATTTGTTCTTAATAAACAATTGTTATATATTTTAAATATAACTAGTAGTGTCATTGACGTAAAGATAAACATTAAGAAAAATTATTCGGTAATGTAAATAATTTAGAACAGTGCTTTATGAGTTTAATCACTTAAGCATTAGATGTTTATTCCGTATGGTAAATGATGGTTTGATACGAGATCACACCACACATCCTTATCCATTTAATGAATATTGTATTTAGGAAAGTGATTAAGATCTTGTTTAACCAATGATTGTCATTGGACCACCAAATTTATTTAACTGATACATTGGATGTATGTAGTTTAATAAATTGTAATTGCTTAAGGTAGTTTTCTATACTTAGTAACTTAGTTGATGAATTGTCATAACTTAGTTACATGTTTATGAAGGAACACATATTGAAAGTCTTGAAAGTATCAAGAACTTTCAACCTGTTCTGATGAAACGTAGATTGAACATTTTTGACTTGTTCAACATATTCAATCTAAAGGTTTTAGAGAATTCTATCCTTAAAATTCATTACATGTCTTTGAACTGTTCAAAGATCTTTGATACGATCAAACGTATGAATTTAAAGCAATTAGTTCTAAGGTTATTTAGTGAATATGATTCATATTCAATATTGTTCTTCCACGATTCCATCTTGATGGAATTGAGTAGTGGGAGCAATCGAATCTTATATGATTTGATTCGTCTGATATTGAATGTTACCGAATTAGTTTCAATACTCTTGGGGTTTTACTCCAGTAACACTAATTCATCTCTTTAATTAATGTTCCATTTTTTTCTACAGTTGCATATATGATATGTATAGGTAGAAAATTTGAATCTTGAAAAGTTTGAGATTTCAATCTTTCTTTTATATAATAGTTATATAATGGAAATTACTTACACCTCGGAGGTATAAGTAAAAGTTTATCGTTTATTCTGTTTAATAGAATATTGTATTCTATTTAATAGAATATCTTTCCTACGATTCTAAGTAATAAAATCGTCTTATTACTTGGTGTGTAACATCATATGTTAACTATTGTAGAAAAGACTTGACTTATTGAAGTCAAATGTGAGAATGATAAATTATAAATGGAACTACGTAATTAATAAGATGAAACAACCCTTATACATCTTCCGTACAAGTCCAATAGGATAACAGAATCATTCACGAGTATTTGATACTTAATGGTTCCGTTGTTTTCTTACTGAAGAAAAATTATCCTATAACTTATAATGGAAGCGATATTTGATATCGATTCTGGAAGTTCACCATTGAACCATAGATCTAAGATTGTTCATAGCTTAATACGATCAAGTTTTGAACTTGATTACGCTTTCATTATGAATTAGTTCATGATATGTGCTAATTGTTTGCGCAGCGAAAGCAATGTGAGCTTATTAAAGGTTTGACCTTTACAGTATGACAGTGAGAAAAGTTGTACTCAACAATCTATTGTAGATTCTGAGAAAACTTATCTCTAGTCACGCTAATTGAACAATTAAAGATATATTGGTTAATGTTGATAATAAACTGTATATTTTAGCTAAAGAATGCAAAGTGGCATTTTTGGATGACTTATTCAGATAAGAGATCAGTTGTGATTTCCTTATTTGAAGAGTTCATTCTGAAATGGCCCTAGAGTTTGTGTTCTGCTGAGATCGCAGTTTAGTTTTTGATATCGTCATATTGTCTGATCTTGTCAAAGTATAGAGAATACATATGTGATTAGAAGGGTTAGTGGGAGCGTACAAATTACTTTCTAGTGTTATATATCTTAACGACATTGTCATTATTATAGTAATAATGAGATGTTTGTGAGGTAAAAGATTTACCTAAGTCTTCTTTACTCCGTGAAAGCAGTGGGAGTAGTCTCTGTTATATTTGATATAAAGTTTTATATATGATATGAAACTTGGAGACTTGTGAGATACTTCTATTAGTCGTACATTAGATATGATCTAATGAAGGACATAACAAGGCTATCTGTATGACAGTTAGTATAACTGTTCGACAGTTATTGTATGTCTTATACATAGTATTCATCTTTCGTAAATGATGATTCCTTTTTCGAAAGAGATATTGATTAGAATGTCTAAACAATATTATGTATCATTTGATTATGACATAGTGAATACTTTATTATGTGCGATTATCAATGTCGATTTAATCGTAATTGTTACGAGTTATTTTGACATCCTATAGACCATATGATGGATCTTGAAACACGTTCTTTGTGATCTTTGAGATATTAAGAACGAGTTTCTAATTCATGGAGAATATTGTCTGCAACCATTAGGGTCATATTAGTTTTGAGACTAATTATGACATTAGACAGTCTACATCATAAAGAGTCAGAAAAGATGCAGTGGGAGTGTCACGAAGGATTCTACTTTTATAGTGGAATTAAATGCAACTTATGAAGTATTGACTTATGAAGTTGCATAGTGACCTTATAAAATAGAAGTTTTGAATTGTTATTGTGCTTGCGGTTGTCCGCATAGTATTTTGGATTTGATCCCTAAATACTTGGACAACTCAGTAACTATAGCACAATACTGATGTAGCATCAGAGTCATATTAATGTATAATTTAGATTCTACAAAATATGAATGATGCTGACTATGGGAAACGATGGAGTTTGTTTGAAAACTCAATATGTCATAGCGGACTTGTTTCAGGTTGCCTACCTCTTAAGTACTGGTGAGCTTTTGAGGGCCATGTGCATAAGATACACATTGACATGTGTATATGATACCGTGGATTGGCACTAGAGCAAGTGGGAGAAATTGTTGGTGTTGGTGCTCAGAGCGCCAATCCGGGCCGTATTTATGTCTGATTCATGAATACGAACATCCCATTATTCCATAATATTACTTATTTGTGGTTGCACCTCTTGTTTTTATATACATATTCGATCTGATTACGATTAGATTGAAACTAAATGTGGTTTAGTGATATGTATATATTAGACAAAGGCCTGATAATATATAATGCAGTATACAGTTACAAAGTTAGTTTGTAATTGACATTGGGAAGTGTCACTGCTATATGTATATTATCAAACATAGTTCCTGGTCAAGATTTGCTAACACGGGTCAGTTAGTCAAATCCGTTGAGACCAGTACATGTCGTATATCGAGACTTGGTCCGATGGTTTATCCTAATGAACCATGAGTCTAGAGAGACTCGTATAGACGTGTAGGTGTTTATAGTGGATAAACATTGAACGACTCACCGAAGATTCTTAATAAATTGTACACCAACGTCAATAAGAATCTTCTCGGGTTGAGTAGCATAGTGGTCCTTCGACTTGAGATACCACTGTGGATGTATGAGACATCCTCCACACTTAGATGGCAGTCACGTCACCGATCTTTTTAGATCAGACCTCCGCCTGTTCGTTGGGTGTGGACCGATCCTCAGGATATCTTGTGAGTATCAAGATAAGATCCGTCAGTTCTGTGTACAGAGCATAGGTAGTCCATATATTATTAGTAGTCTGTTAAATCTGTGGCCACAGTATACTTCGGAAGTAAGTTCCGAATGTTATTTAGAGATTGCTAATAGATACGTCGACGGGATAATATCTATAGAGATTTGACGTTTACATCTATATCTCTGGGATTATCCGGATACCTGTGACGGAGGGATTATACGTATGCAATGACCTCGACCTGTATGATTCAGCTAGATTATCCGTGATCGTCATAATCTACGGGTGGATAGATTATGCACATGAAATTGGATTTCGTGACGGATATACCTGAATCTAGAGAGTCTCAATAATGAAACATACTCGTAGAGCACTAGAGCAACATTTATAAATAATTATGATTATTTATAAATCGTTTAAACGTTAAACGAAAAATACATGCGAACGGGCCGAACCGTCATTTCCTAATTAATGTGTATTTGTATTTAATATATGCTATTATTAAATACACATTAATAAGTAGTCAAATAAAGGTATTTGACATATATCATTAATATATGTATTTGAGATATTTAAAGTAAATATAATACATATGTTTGATATATTTATATTTAATTAATTATTTAATTATTTAATTGTTAAATGATTAATATAATTAAAACATAAATATATCACCAAATGATAAAGTTAGGAAATGATTATAAATGTAAATGTTTGACTTTACATTAAAGGAAAAAGTTGTCAAATTGATTTTGACTTCTTAAGATATTTGTTCAAAATTGTTTGAAAAATGAAAATATTTGTTTCCTTATTTTTTATCAAAATTCGGCCATGACCTTAGAAATATAAGAGTTATATTTTCTTGGTTGCCTTTGTTGACTTAATTAAATATCTTTAAAGTTGTTTTAGATATTTAACCAAGTTGATCAAATGTAAAGTGAAATGAAATTGAAATTTATAAACTTGTACAAGTCTTGGTGAAATTCGGCCAAGGCATTGTGTGTGCAAGTATATATTGTTTTTCATTTCATTTTATTCACAACCTAATACACTTTAAAAGAAAACTCCATTAATGGAAACCAAAGATATCTTGTGAGAAAGAAAGAAGAAACCAAAGAAAGCTTGGATTTTAGTAAGTTTCTCCAACTTACTATTAGAAAGGAAAATGTTCCTTAGGATCTAGGCTTTAACATATGATGTTCTTAGGTTATTTCTTTCTTTATTCTTTGTGTTTTTGATGATGGAATTTTTGGTGAAAGTGTAGAGCATGTATGATGAAGGAAGCTTATGGCTATTGTAGCAATAAGTGTTCTTTTAAGGTTTTGGAAACCTTGTTGCTAATCTAGAGTTGTTGACCCACTCTTAGATGACCTAGATTTGATCTTGAGTTGTTTCATTGTGTTGAGACTTTAATTGGATGGAAGAAACATGATTGAAGTATTGGATTTAACCAATTTGGTCTAATTTGTCCAATTTGATGAAATTGAAAAATTAGGGTTCATGACCAATTCCAAATTTGGGGCTTTTCATATATGTTGTGTATTTGGATGTGTATATGATGCATATAAACTTTCATGTTAATTGGATTACATCTTGATGTGTTTTGAAGCATGAAATGACAAAGTACACAATAATGCACTTGAGAGGTGCATTCGGCCATGGGTTCAATTTTTGGGCATTTGTGTTGTCTTGGTTTTTTGATGTTTTGAACATGCTAAGTTCATCTTAGAAATGATTTAGAATCATTCAAAATTGATTTGATCAATTTTCGGACTAAAATGGAAAAAGTACCAAGTATAAGGGCAATTCGGTAAATTCACTTAAATATGATTTATTTGAATTTTATTTCATAATTTGATTATTGGATAATTAAATAAATATGTTTATTTAATTAATCCGAGAAAAATTTTTGAAATCAGAAAATTTGATTTTCCAGTGTTTCCGCTGCGTTACCGGATTTAGCCCCTGAAACCCCTACAGTTATAGCTTATGATGAACTGTTTCCAAGTATCAAGGAGAGATTGCAAGATCATATCTATGGTAATCTCAGCCTCTAAGACTATCCCCATCTCAGCCAGCTCATCTATGTCAGCAATCATCTGTACCACATGGGAATCAACAGACATGCCTTCTGACATACGTGAACGGAAGAGCTTATGTGTTAACTCATATCTCTTCGACCTTCGGTTTGATCGGTGAAGATCGTGCAACCTCGCCAACATGTTATAGGGATCCAAGTCCCTATTCTGTCGACGAAAATGCTGAGTCATAGAAGCAAGCATAATAGACTGAGCAGTATCATTATCATCGCTGTGAGTCTTCCAAAGCTCCAGCTCAAGTAACTGATCAGGTTTGGGCTTAGGCCCAAGAGGTCTCTGTATGGTATATAGCAGCCTCTCGGCTCCGAGGAATATCCTCAAATTCATTTCCCAATCGGCAAAGTTCATGCCCTTGAAGACATTTTCGCCCATGATAATGTCTCGGACATTTCCCTTTCATGTCATCTTGATTACGATAGTCTAACTATCTAATCAACGATATATGGGTACAGTCTAACTGTTACAAGAAAAATAACATTGTATTAGTCCAACTAATAATATAATTTTGACGAAATAATTTAAAACCGCGTAAAGCTAAGTATCTGAATGAAATTACAAATTCAATACTAGCCTCCCACTATTTTTCGGCGAGCCTCTAACCCTCTGTTGAGTACTCGGGAAACCCAGTTTCCTAGTGGGCTAGGATCCCGTTAAATAACACACAACCTTGACTTTGGCCAACAAGCTGTATGATATTTAACTAGGTAGATCTCGAAGATCAATTGGATCTAATCCAATTCCTAGATCCGGTAGGTGGACATCCAAGTCCGAAACATATATACAGTATATCTGCCAATATATCCAATATATTTTCCTAACATTTTTCCTCTGAATCAACTAAGCCTTGGCTTTGGCAGAACAAGCTTAATGATTCCAGTTAAGCGGGACCCATTGACATGGAAAGCTTCGTAATCAATGTCGATGGACAAGAAGTGATCTTGACTTTGGCCAACAAATCACGACTTGGACAAGACACCAATATGGAACAAAACTCCCATGATTCAAACACATCCGCAATTGACAAAGGTCTTGACTTTGGCCAACAAACCAATGCCAACTTTGGATCTTGAGTAAGAATCACTCAACGGAAGGAAATAACGCTTAATATGTTTTGAGGGTTTTTCGCGTAAATTTGCAACCAATTTATTATCTTTGTTAAGGTCTCATCATACACCCTTAAGCATGCATTTCTAAAAGCATAATAAGGCGCGAAAAGTAAACTAATAACGATATACGAATGAATATTTAAACAGATTGTTCCTAGAACAAATCGCTCAATTTCCTCTCCCCGGCTAGCACTATTCTACTTCTACCCAATTACATAATACAATAAGAGAAACCTCATTAACATTGAGGGGAATTAGGTGAGAAGAGAATACAAAGAAATAATGAGAGAGAAGGCTGGACACGCAGGTCCAATTTATAAATTCCGAATTTACAATAATTTCTAAAATTGCCATTTCCCTTCTAATATCCATCCGATATACGCTATTCATACATCACATCCATGTATTCATTCAAGCATGTTATTCATTCAAACTAATCAAATTAATTATCTTTGAATATTAGTGATCATCCAATGTTCAAACAATGATTTGATTTACGGGAGTCCAACTCGTTTGAGAATAAGTACTTAAAGTACGAATTCTTGAATTATATCGAACTACTCGTTAAATCTAATTTAATTCGTATTCAATACTAATTCATGTATTTAATTCCAAATTAAATATCTACACTTTTTAATGCGCTTTAACGACTAAGATTCCAAATCTAATCTTATCGGGTCTCAAAGCCCAACTAACATCCAATGTTCATTTAATTAAAGTCCGATGGGCTTTCAATTGATTTTATAAGGCATGGGCTTTGGTCAATATGGGGCAAACCAATTACCAAGCCCAATTGAGGAATCACCCTCATATGCCAAAAAACCAATTTTAGCCCATAAGGCCCAATTAAACTTTTAAAGCCCATTTATTACATTTGGACTTAATGGAATGATTTAGGCCCAATTTGGATCCAATCCAATTTGCCTAAACCAACTTGGCCCAACCAAGCCCATTATGCCCAAATATAACATTTTCAAGCCCAATTCAAAATTAAGCCCAATTAACCAAATTTTAAAATTCCAAATTTTATAACTTAATTAATTAAAGTGTAATACATCAATTAATTAACTAAATCAATATTTCCAAAATACAATTTAACCAATTAATTATGTATCCTATTTGTTCAACTAATGTCCAACTTTCTTGAATCAAAAATCAAGTCCATACATGCTAAGAAGCTCTCGTCCATGATAAGGATTTTTGTCCGATTTCATTTTTCAATCCGATCGAATTACAAATCGACATTTCCAATACGTTTCAAGTCATCCAATGATCAACAAAATAAAAAATACCAAGACTTTAGGGTAACTACAAGATTCGGCCATGCCTCATTTTTGGGGAAAAATTCATCCAATTAGTTTTTCACAAAATTGATCATAAACAACTCAAAGTCATCCATCCATAAGTATGCTCAAACAAGTAATTTATTCAAAACATGCTCAAAATCAATTTACCCAAATTTTACCCTAAAATATTTCATGCTTAAACAAGGCTCATTGATACCATTGTTGGTTTCTATTGATGTCCCAAGATCATTTTAAGCCACGAAAATAGAATGAATATTACAAAGAAATGTGGCGGAAACACACTTACAATGATCATATTGGATGTGATGCTCAACAAAACTTTTCCTCCAAGAAGCTCCAAGATTCAGCCAAGGTTGTTTCTTGAAGAAGATGATGAAGCTCCAAGCTTTAAAGGAAATCCATGCTCTAAGATAAGCTTCCCTATCACCTTGTTTGATCCTTTGATTGTGCTAGCAAAATGAAGAAAGAAAATCCAATCTTCCCTTCAATGGAGCTCACGGTTTTTGCAAGAAATGGAGAGAGAGAGAGTTCTATTTTTCTATTCTTTTGGCTTCCAAAACCGTATGAATCAATTAAAAACAATTACCAAATGTTTGGTATTAGTTTACAAAAAGTCAAAGCCAATTTTGGCTCCAAAATTGTAATAAATGATCTCAACAACTTGCATCATGAATAGTGACAGCATGTCACTCTCAAAAAGTGACTATGACTTCTATCAAAAATTAATGACAAGTGATGTGACTCGCGATGTGACTTGTGGGCTCCACTCGAATTCAAAATGCGAGTGGGCCCGCAAACACTTCCGGGCTCGGTTTCGCTAATTTCGAATTAACGAACTTTCATCGCGACGTAATTAAATAATTATGCCTAGCGAAATTACTATTCACGTCGCTAACGAATTAATTCTAAATTAACTCGTTTGCCCGAATTAAAATCTAATTTTAATTCCGCGTCAAATCCAATTTCATTTAATATATCAAATATATCATTTTGTCGATTAATTCCAAATTAATCTCTCTCTCTTCAAATAGTACTTTATCCAAGATAAAGTGTCTCCGCGATTAATCCTAGATTAATCATGCTCGAATCATACGTCATCGGTGAATCTTCGGGAAGCGACCCAAGAGATCCCTGGATATGTTGGCAATAAATACGGTCGTCGGACTATCCGAACACGTGCGTACCTCGTACTATGTTTTTACCGATTTACGAGACAAGGTTGGCTTCTAGCAAAGCGCCATGCCTACCCAATTCTCCAGAAATATTCTTAATGGAATATACGATCTATATCAGGCATAGTATACCGTAGTATAGTGTATTACGATCCAGTATCAGATGTCACGTGCAAGGCCTGGGGCTGGAATAGTGTCTGCCCCGTACGAAGCACATATCGGATATCAAGCAACTAGTCTCTTTGAATCGAATAATCATGACCTTGTCATATTCTCCCGATGGTTGCAACACAATAGAGAACCAGTTCTGAATCCCTGCGTGATCATCATCTCCATATGTCTGAAGTGATACTTCTGTCTTAACATCACATCCAATACACTACGATTCTCAATAAACCCAGAAGAGGCGTACACAGAATCTGTTAAAGCACTGGACGACCAAAACCAAACTTTACCGATTGTCGCAAGTACTAGCGATGCAAGTCTCAAGTTAAGACCAAATACACCTACCCTGAAGCGGACTCCCATAGACACATATACATACTACCAATGTGATTCCGCGGGGTATATCCAGAGTGAAGCTATTTTCCGTACCATCGGTAAAACACAACCTCCTATCGCACTTACATAAGTATCCAATACTTAAATATATGAGAACTATGTCGTTATGCCCTCACAACGGACACAAGTGTAATACTAGTCTATTCCGCATTATCGATGTCTAATCTCGATAATACTACGACTAGGGATATTTAATGATTAAACTTTTATGAATTGATACTGTCTCATATCATCTCAATCCGGAATTAATCATAAGGACTTTTACCATTTATATATCAAAGTAAATAAATTACAAAACGATAAAAGGCAATTTCATTACAACATAGTTAATTTTGTACAAAAACACAATGTCTTTTACAAACAGTGACGCTATGGGTCATAACTGTCCAACATTTATTGTATTAAATATTGAATATTTTAATTGTAATTCCAGTGTTTCTTTTGTTACTTCGTCTTTCAATAATGATAGTGATGTAAATGTGTGGCATGCTAGACTTGGCCACATTGGCCAGCAAAAAATGAACAGATTACCCAAAGAAGGCTTTTTGAGAAACATAGAAAATGTAGATTTGTCAACCTGTGAATATTATTTGCTGGAAATACTGTAAGAAAACCATTTGGAAAAAGGAACTAGAGTAGAATATCCATTACAATTAATTCATTCAGATATATGTGGTCCAATGAATGTCAGAGCAAGACATTGAACATCTTATTTCATCACATTCATAGATGATTTCACACGCTTTACTTATGTTTATTTGATTGCTCATAAATCTGAAGCATAACTGTGGTCGTAAGTGTAACAACGCGGTAATTTTGACATAAATTTCGACGACCGCTTCGATGTATATGATGTAATATGTGATATAAATCATGAAGGGTGGTGAATATACTCGTGGAATTATTTTTCTGGAAATTCGATAAATATTTTGCAGTTCTGGTACGAAATCATTTTTCTGTTTCATACCGGATAATCCTTAGTATTTTAGCCATTACTTCCTCATACGATGTCCAATTTTAGTGAATTTTATATTGTCGGAACTTTAAGACTGAGACCTACAACTTTCATGTTGAGCATGTTTAAGAATTCTGAACAGAAATAGGTCAAAAATACTAGTAATATTGCATGTACTATAATAGCTCAGATTTCTCTAGAAAATTCACATGTGACTTGTAAAAAAAAATTATTTTATTAGAAAAAATCATGTCATTCATTATATAAAGCACCCTCACATTTTTTTAGTCCTACATTACTATTCATCACTTTTCTAAAACATATTTTCTGGTTTGTTCTTCATCCACTCCCTTTTTTTTACCTTAGCAAGATTGGTCCATAATTATTGAAGAAAATCAGCCATGTCTTCTAGGCTAGCACCATAAAGTAAGTTGATTTCTTCATTTTCTCGTTCATTTTGTTGATGTTGAAGCTTATTCATTTTTCCCCACATTCGAAAATTAGGGATTTGAGAAGTTTATGCATGATTTTTTTTCTAAGCTTTGGATTAAATACTTGTATATGCATTTGTGAGCCTATTATCATGCACTTGAGTCTAGAGTATGGAAATTAGAAAATTTGAATTTCTCCTCCTTTATGATCGGGCAGGGGGCTCTTATGTTTTTTCATTTTTATTGAATATTGTTTGAGTTTTGAAGGTGATGGTGATGGTAAGAGCATGAGAGGGAAATGGTGATTTGGATGGTGTTAAATATGCTTAAAGTATTACATTAGGGGTTGGCGGAAAATATTGAGTTGAGTGGAGAAGGGCTTGTTTTTGGTTTTGTGTTTGAAAGCAATGCTTTGGATGATGTTAGTTTGTAGAGTTGGCTTGGACATGTTGTGGTAATGATGTTTAAATGGGCATGTTGCATGCCAAGTATTCGATAAAATATATAACCTAGATTATATTAATAAAATAAGTATTTAGGCATAATAAAGAGTGTTTATAATAATAAAAATTATGTTGGGGTTGTCAAATTAAGAGTATTAAGGAAGTGGGCAAATCAAGGAAGTTGAGCAGTGAAGTTAACCTGAAATATATTCTGGATAGGTTGTGATAATTTATTTATAAGTTGAGTTTTAGATTTCCAAATGATTAACAGTAAAATTATGAGTATAATAGACATATAAGAGAGTAACATCCAAAAATTAAAATTTTTGGACTTAGGATGAAGCCAAACCAAATTGTTGAAGTTGGGCACCTGCTGCCACTGCATCCAATTTTTCAGCATGAACATCCCTCAAACTTCGGTTTAGAACTTGAGTTTCAAAAATCGAAACTAAGATCCGTAAGGACCAAAATAAAATAGACTCATTAAGGTCCATTATATTAATATTTTAGCCCCTAATTCATTCCCAATTAAGTACAACGGATTTTCAAAGTTAGACGTTAAGCAATGAGTTTTCAGCGACTTAGTAGAATCTAAAATTCTGTTCCCGCACTTGTGTCACCCCAAACCTTACCCCATAAAAATCCATAGACCACATTTATAAGTTAGTAACTCAGCGAAGTCAAGTATTCATGCATTTCATATTTTATTTATTGATAGGAAGCATATCTCACAACTTATATTCTAATAAAATTTATCGATTACAGATTATCAGCAGGAACCGCGACTTTCTTCGACACCGTGAAGTAGTGCCAATCAATTTCCAAATCTATGAGTGGATATTTTATTTTCATAATATTTTATTGATTTTATAAATTTAAATTAATTTATTTACCTTTAATTTATACTTTGATATGAGACCAAGTTGCCAAAATATTTTGATGAGTTAAAAATATTTTTGGACCAGTTGAGAAATGTTATTATGCTTTTGATATTTTGAGATGAGTTCTTTTATGATTTTCTTTATTGATTGGGGAAAAAACCTAATCTCATAGACTTTGGAATTGAAAGATTATGGAATTGATGGATACAGCAGACATGTGCACAAATAGTTTCAGGACTAAGGGGGACAGTACTATATGACGCCGCTAGATCTTAATTTCAGGGTCAAGATGACAACATTGATTAGCGCTCCTGTATCTAGTTCATTGACTTGGGGGAAGACGAGATGTAACGCCTCAAGGCACTAGTTAGGCGTGTGAGAACAAGACGATACGTAACGCCCCCATACTTCAATTGTTTTCCAGATGAGATTTTCAGAACGACAGTCTTATGAAGATTTTTAGAAAGAATTAGTTTATGAGAGATCTCAAAGTTTTATAAAAAGAAATAAGTTTCTAGAAAATTTTTACAGAAAGAGATTTGTTTTTCAAATAAAAAGAGTTTTCAGAGAAGATTAGTTTTTCTTGTAAAATGAGACTATTTCGATTTCAAGAAATAATTTTTTCATAAAGCATTTTAGTTCATGTCTTAAACTATCCACTCACTAGGTCGTTCAAACTATCTGACCCCATCAACTCCATAGTTTGTTTTGTAGGTAGTTTTATCTCGTGAGCTATAGCCAAGCAGGAGCGTGGGATCGAGGAATTGAGTTTATTGTAGTCACTAGAGTATGGGTTTTGTTAGGGTTGGTGCTCGGAGTGCCAATTCGGATCGTATTTATGTCTGATTCATGAATACGAATAATTCTTTTTTCCCATAATATTACTTATTTATGGTAGTACTTCTTGCTTTTATATACATATTCGATCTAATTACGATTAGATTGAAACTAAATATGATTTAGTGATATGTATATATTAGATAAAGACCCTAGAATTTACAACGTAGTGCGCAGTTACAACGTAGTTTGTAATTGACATTGGGAAGCGTTACTATAAGTTGTATATTCTCAAATAAAGTTCATGGTCAAGATTTACTAACACGGGCCGGTTAGTAAAATCTGATGAGACAAGTACATATCGTATATCGAGACTTGGTCTGATGGTTTATCCCAATGAACCATGAGTCTTGGGAGACTGGTATAGACATGTAGGTGTTTATTTGATAAACACTGAATGACTCACTGAATATTTCCTAATATATGGT
Source organism: Zanthoxylum bungeanum (assembly GCA_019454045.1). Lineage (NCBI taxonomy): Eukaryota > Viridiplantae > Streptophyta > Magnoliopsida > Sapindales > Rutaceae > Zanthoxylum > Zanthoxylum bungeanum. The sequence goes on along the minus strand of SKCR01027669.1, from coordinate 34,765 downwards.
ACACCAACGTCAATAGGAATCTTCTCGAGTCGAGTAGCATAATGGTCCTTCGACTTGAGATACCACTGTGGATATATGAGATATCCTCCACACTTTGATGGTAGTCATGTCACCGATCTATTTAGATCAGACCTCCGTCTGTTCGTTGGGTGTTGACCGATGCTCATGATATCCTATGAGTATCAGATAGAATCCGTCAGTCATGTGTACATGGCATAGGTATCTTGTACGTATTTACGATCTAGTAAATCCATGGTCGTGGTATACTTCCGAAGCGAGTTCCGAGTATTATTTAGAGATCGTAAATTTTAAAAGTCGACTATATTATACCTTAGGGATTTGACGTTCTTATCTATGTCCCCATTATAATATTGATAGCCTGTGACGGAGGGATTATACATATGCAATGACCTCGAATTGCATAGTTTAGTGAGATTATATGTGGTCGTTATAATTCATTAGTGGGTGAATTATGGACACGAAATTGGATTTCGTGACGGATAAACCTAAACTTAGAGAGTCCCCAATATGAAGTGTATTCATTGAGCACTTGGACAACGCGTTATGAATAATATAGATTATTCATAATACTTCACCGGATTAAATGAGTTAATTCGAATCGTTTAAATGGTTAAACGAAAATACATATATTATGGGCATTTCGGTCAATTAATAATTAATGTGTATTTGTATTTGATACAAAATATTATTAATACATATTAATTATTTGTCAAATGAGACTTTGACACATGCCATTAATATTTGTATTTGTTATTTAATGTAAATAAAAATACATATATAATAATAATCACATTAATTAATAATTTCGGTATTTAAATGTTAAATATCTAGATAATTAAATTAAATCAATATTACATAATTATTATGCAATATTTTTCATTATTATTGGTTACATGTAGCATGATTTTATTAAGCTTAAAGTTTACAATTGGTTTTGTTAACTTAAAGGTTATTATTATTAATTAATTAGATTAATTGACCAAATGACCAAAATACCCTTCTTTCTCTCCCTAAGTCGGTTTGGCCTTGATATTTAAAGATGAAAAATTTTATTTTCTCATTTCATAAGAAGCCATGGCCGAACCTATCTCCATAAAAAAAGTTCCCAAGATTTTCTTGAAGATACAAGGCAGAAAGTGAAGAAATTCAAGAAAAAGTTTAAGGAAATTACAAGATTTGAAGGTAATCTTCAATAATCTTAAACTTAGAAAGCTTGTTTCTTGTTCTTGAATATCTAGAATATTTCTAGGGTTTCTTCCTTTCTTATATTTTGGGGTTTTTTGATTTGGAGGATGAATTTAGAGGCTAGATGCATGTGTGAAGTTAGATTGGATAAGATTATTGTAATATTAGTTCAATTTTTTCATTTGATTACTTGTTGCCATTCTAGAGTGTTATAAACACTCTTGTAACTCCTAGAATTTTTCTTGGGTTCTTCATTTGTGGTGACTTTGGTTGGTGTAAATATTAATATGATTAATGTTGAGAAAATTGGATTTAAATCATGAAAAATGATATTTTTGGTTACCAAATCAAATCTGGAAATTTTGTGATTTTGGTGATGAAAAGTATGTTGTATAAATGTATTGGATGTGTTTGGGCATTGAAATAATTACAGGAAATTGTTTCGGAGTTGAAATATGCAAAAACGGTGAAAAACAGCGTTACCGGGTGAGTTTCGGGCTTACCGGGTGTCCGCTATCCAACAATGAATTGGTCACTATTCGGGAAGCCTATGAACTGCCCAAGTGCTATTGGGGCTGACCTGGGCAGCCCTCATGTGTATTGGTTGGTCGGTTCGCAAAAACGTGTTTTATGTCATTTTACGGAAAAACGTTTTCGTAAAAGTTTTGCGATGTTTAACCTATTTATGTCGTTATTTGATATCGAATAAATATGTTTAGGTTATATATGAATGAATTATTCATATTGGATATTGAATAATTTATTTGGTAATTTTAAAAAATTTTAAAGTTACGATTTTGCCCGAACCACGAGCTCCGCGCCAAAAACCCTAAAAGGTCTGTCATGCTAAGTTTGTTTGTCACACCCGTCCCCTTAGGTAGAGTAGGGGTGAGACGGACACTAGAAACTTGCAGAGTTTCCCCTGTAATATGGACTAATCCTCCAATACAAGGAAAAATCTAAACTGAAAATAAAATATCATCATAAAACTAGGATCTCCATGATCCAACTCAACATAATATCCATAAAGGAAACACAATAACCTCAGAATCAATTAAAGGCTCAATGCCTATAACCACATAACAATTCTCCCAAGAAATACATATCTAGATATACAGTCTCAAAACATAATAAAGACACTCTACTGTTGGCACAACTTTCTCTACTAGCAGGAAATGATGACGAAACACAGATGGAAAGATAATCTACTAAACTGCTGAACCTGAAATGTTAAGGAAAGGGGTAAGCTCACGCTTAGTGCAATGGATCACAGCTTACTGCCGTGGATAATCAAGTAACAAAGTGGATCGAACAAGTATTTCATATATGAACAAATACATAAGCTGTAAATCGATATCTCAAACATTTACTTGAAATCGTAAATCTCATTTCTCATAAAACTCAAATCATAAATCTCATTCTCATAAAACTCATACTGCCCAAAAATACTCTGTAATGATAAATCTGGTTATTCATCTATATGCACAACCTCATGACAAATAAGGCAAAGCTGGCAACATGGGGCTTCCCCACGGCAAAACTGGCATCCGGAGCAAACTGGCAACGTGAGACCTTATCTCACGGCAATAACTAGCAACATGAGACCTTATCTCATGGCAATAATCTGGCACATATAAGTACACGGGGTGCATCCTAACATAAAAATCATTTCCAAAATCCATGCTCATATATCTCAAATCATGCAAGTTTCTCATATATCACAAACACATGATTTCAACATAATCAACATTCGATCCATACCTTATAGCAAAATATATAAACTTTCTGAAAACAACTCATTTAATGCATTACCTTAAAATTCATTTAAGAAGACATAACTATATACTTTTGAAAACATCAATGTTACAGGTTTATCCACGCACCTGGTGAGCTGACTACTGAGAAAGGAACTATGCAGCAGGACCGTCCCTGCTTATGGTATCACGATCACCTAAAGAGATAAAAGAATTTACTATAAGGAACATAATCTTAATCTAGAAAATGTGATAGAACATGAAAGAAACGTGATTCGGTCGCTCTCGAAAACTTAACGAAAATTAAGATTCGGAGATCCGTTACTACTCGGAATGGTCTGAAATTCGCGGAGGAGACTGGGAAATCGGCACGGAGACACTGTCCGGTGCGTGGTGGCCATGCGCCGTTCACCCAAGCCGCGCGTGGGCCTCACGCGCCGCCACATAAGGCGCGCGTGAGCGCCACGCTCCGGTCGGATGGGGAAAAATTTGACGGTCGTGCATTCCTCTCCCTCTCCGGATCTAATGCCGCTGACGGTTCGTCGATCGGAGTTCCGGATCAACGGGAAATCGAGAAAAACCATAAAAAATTTCTTACCGAGATCTCTTCAAAAATTGGGAGTTTCCCAAGATGAAATCACCACCAAAATGATCCTCTCCACGAGATCTACACTTTTCCTTAAGGACTCGGTCGGATTTGAACTACGGATCGGGTCCGAAACTTCTCTTTTCTCTCTTTTCCTTTTCTTTCTCTTTCTTTCTCTGTCCCTCACGTCTCTCTCTGACTCTTCTTATCGTTCTTTCTTACTTATCTTTCTATCTTTCTTATCTTTCTATCTTTCTTATCTTTCTATCTTCTTTTTTTTTTTTATTATTATAGGAAGAGGTGGCTGCTGAGCAAAAATTATGGTGTGCGTGTGTGCGTACAAAATATATACTTATATGTCAAAATTCGTTTGCCACCCTAAACTTGATCTGAACCGCATTTTAATTCCAACTTCCACAAACTTAAAAAATTTAATCCTTAAATTTATTTGGGGTTTTACAACTCCTTAAATTTATTTGGGGTGTTACAACTCTCTCCCCCTTAAAAGACTTTCGTCCTCGAAATTCACATACCAGATGGTGGAAACAAATGAGGATATTTATTCCTCACGTCTTCCTCACGCTCCCAAGTTGCTTCTACCTTCGAGTGTTTACCCCATAGAACTTTTACCAATGGAATCGTCCTGTTTCTCAGCTGTCTCAACTCTCTAGCTAGAATTCCCACTGGTTCTTCAGCATATGTCAAGTCTTCTCTCAACTCAACTGGTTGCTCCTGCAAAATGTGGGAGGGATCTGATCTGTACTTCCTCAACATGGACACGTGGAAAACATTGTGAATCTTTGACAATTCCTGTGGCAATGCTAATCTGTAGGCAACTGGTCCAATTCGCTCCACGATCTCGTATGGTCCAATAAACCGAGGACTCAACTTCCCTTTCTTGCCAAATCTCATGACACTCTTCCAAGGAGAAATCTTCAAAAATACCTTATCTCCCACCTGATACTCGATGTCCTTCCTTTTTAGATCTGCGTAACTCTTCTGTCTATCTTGGGCTGTCTTCAACTTTGATCTGATCACTTCTATCTTATCAACAGTAATCTGAACAATCTCAGGACCTAAGAGTTTCCTCTCACCTGCTTCATCCCAACATAAAGGAGTTCTACATTTCCTTCCATATAATGCCTCATACGGTGTGCCATGCCCAAACTAGCATGGTAACTATTATTGTAAGCAAACTCCATCAAAGATAGATGTTGATCCCAACTACCTTTAAATTCCATAACACAAGCTCTCAACATATCTTCTAAAGTCTGAATGGTTCTCTCTGACTGCCCATCTGTCTGAGGATGAAAAGAAGTACTGAACTTCATTTTAGTACCCAAAGCCTCTTGTAGACTTGGCCAGAATCTGGAAGTAAATCTTGGATCTCTGTCTGATACGATTGACACTGGAGTTCCATGAAGTCTCACTATCTCATCAACATAGAGCTCTGCTAACTTATTCAAAGAATAATCTACTCTGACATGTAGAAAATGAGCTGATTTAGTCAACCTGTCAACAATCAACCATACTGAATCATGTCTGTGAGTTCCATTTTTATTGGCATATGTCCGTGACAAAACAAGTTCAATTGAGTTGTAATCTTTCTTGAAGATCTTTGTGCAATTGGACTGGTTTCTGGCTGCTGTGCATCAGACATACGTTCGTGGTGCGTTCGTTGCAGTGTTCGAACGGTTGGCGTTAGTGTCACGTTCTCTATTGGGTTCGAACGGGAACATTCCAGAGAGCAAACATTCGAGGCACGTTCTTGTGAGGTTCGAACGGGAGCATTCCAGAGAGCTCACGTTCGTTGTGCGTTCGATTGACGTTCGAACGAGTCTTCACAGAAAGGGCGCGTTCGTGTAGCGTTCTAGTAAGCGTTCGAACGCGACTGCGATCTGAACGCATTTTTGGCCTGCAAAACCTAGGTTTTCACCCTACCTATAAATATAACACTTAGCCGCCATTCTCATTAGTTGAAGCATATTTCTCTTGAGCCAAATACTCTCAAAGCTTTCAACTCTCTTTGATTTCACCTTGAAGACTCTTTGAATCTTATGTCTTCTTTGTTAATGGTGAAATCCATTCTTTGATAAACCTTCAACATAACTTAACCCAAATTCCCCAATCCTTTAGAGTTCTTTAGGAGGAAGTTTGGTAGTCGGAGTTCCGGCGTTCATTGGTGATATAATCTACTCAGAGACTTCAGAGGTTCTGAAGAAAACCGTGGGTCGCGGGCTTGAGGAGTTGCCTTGAGTTCTTGCAGTATAGAGGTACTTGAGTCGGTGGAGTTGCCACCATAGGTCTTGACCATCGCTGTAAGTTTTTCTCGATATAGTGGATTGGGCTGGTAGCCGATATACCCGTAGTGGTTTTTTACTCGGAAGAGTTTTCCACTTCGTCACCAAAATTACTTGTGTTGATTTTGTGTGGTTTGATTATATTTGCTGCTTTAATTATTGTTATTGTTTTTACATTTGCAGCATATTTTATTTATTGGTTATGTGGTTGCCTGTTAAATTGCCTGTTGCAATTCCATAGTAACAGTAACAGGACTTGTCCTGCTTATTGTCTGTAATTCCGCATAGGGTCAGAACTGAGGACAACCCCGAATTCTCAATTGGTATCAGAGCCTGAACTCGATCCTTGACCCATTAGCTATGGAACATAGTCAACCCTTAAATTGTGATACCCTCACATATTGTGATTTGGCCTTGTTTACAAATAAGTTTAAGAAATTTCTTAAAAAGAAGAGTGGTCATAACAGTGATAGGGATATGGAGAATAAGCCTAGAGAGAGAAGACATAGCAGGAGAGAGTCTAGAGGGGATATGGATAATAGAACCCGTAGTGTTCAGTGCCATGAATGTGAAGGATATAGGCACGTTAGATCGGAGTGTCCCACATATCTTAGGGCTAAAGGCAAGAAAGCCATGGTAGCATCCCTTAGTGATTCTGAAGGTGATGATTCTCCGAAAGGCAATTATATGGCCTTTCCTGCTAGTGGACCAGTGAGAGGAACGAGTATGTTAGAGATTCTGGTTCAGAATCCTCTCACAATGAGTCAGTTGATGAGGACAATCTTCAGGTAGCTTATGAAACTTTTTAAAGAGAGTTTAGCTATTAAGAAGACAAATTTAGAGGTCAATAAAAGGCTGAAACTAGTTGAGTTAGAAAAGAATGAAGCTCAAGATAAATTTGAGCAAAGCCTTTTGATTGTTGATGACCTAGAGGAGAGGAACAGAGGCCTAGTTGATAGGGTCCAAATTTTAGAGACTGAGCTTGAAGATGCTAGAACTCAGTTGTCTGCATTTTCTAGTGGAAATAAAAAAGTGGACCGGATGTTTGGTATTATTCTGAGCCTAACTGCAATAAGGCTTATTCTTCCAAAGCTGTGCCTGTTGCAGCTAAATGTGACTTAGTTAAAAGCCTATTGAGTGTAGTCATGTGATTCCTCTATTTTTTCCTCGTCCTGTGACCCAACCTCGATCTAGAGGTGTTGTGGGTAAACCTCGCTCTCGTCCGAGGTTTGTGCCTGTGTGCCACCACTGTGGCAAGGCTGGACATATTAGGCCTAAGTGTTTCATATTGCATAAGCAAAAAAGAAGGCCTAAGAGTGTGTCTCCTAGATTTGATTCATCAAATCTAATGTCTCAAGTTTCTGCACAAACCAAACAAGCTCAATTCTTGAGTGAGAAACTTGCTTTGTTGACTAGGAATTCTCAAGTGGATGAGATTCCTAGAAAGTTTTGGGTAAAGAAGCAAGATGTATTCCCATCTTCTTCTGCGTGTCCTGATGGACATGATGAGAGTGCACCTCGATGTAACTATCTTGCTTAAAAAAACTTTTTTTTTTTTTCCCATTGCATGTGTGTGTGCGTGTGTTTTATGTTTTTTGCACGTTTATTTTGTTTTCACAGCATATGGGTGTGGTGTGTGTCTTGTTTTTGTTATATGTCCCTTGGTATATAGGATGGAAACCCGGACATAAATTTCATAGCCGATTCCGAATGGACGGTTGTATGATCTGCACTCGGGATACAACTCCACGTACCATTGGATATTTTACAAGCCTGTTTGTGCCTTTATTTTTTTTGTGCCTTAAAACTGAAAAATAAAATAAATAAAAAATTATATATTTTGAAAAGACAAAAATATTTTTATGGCTTGTTAGAGCGTGAATAGCATGTGCATGTGATCCTGGTATGTAGGATATATGATTATGCATGTATGATATGCTTGTTATTTTCTTGATGCTCTATATACATGAGGTGTGTGATAAAAACCTTTGGTATATATTGTGCTTGCACTTTCACATACACGTTTTTATTTTGTCAAGGCTTGGTCACATGTATGAGTTTTTGGAATGGCAATCTAATCTCTTCCATGCTTTGTTTGCTTAATAGTGTGACCTTTGACTAGATAACCTTGCTATCCCCTTGTAAAAGCAAAAAAAAAATAAAAATGAGACTCAAGTGCAAAAGAGCCAAAATGGCCAAATTCAAAAGATAAGGGCAAAAACCCTTCACTCGAAAGAGTTATTAAATATGAGCTCATGATATTTCTGGGGTAAATATTATAGCATGCAACCAATGTTGCTTATTTTCAGGTCCTATTGGTGCTGGGTTTGAACACCTATTTTGTGGACTTGGTTTGTTTATAGATGGATTTCTTTGGCTGTGTCCAGCTCATAAAATAAGGTCTTAAGCCTTGATTTGTGTGTGCACTTTATTTTTCACGCAAGTGCTTTTATACTTTGGTGTTTATGTCATATGCATAAGTGTTGTATTTAGCCACTTTTTAAAATGATGCATATTGTTCCATGTCATAAAACAGCTGAATACTGACTGGGTTATGGTATCAGCTTGAAATGCTGTTTCAGTCAGTTTTGACAGGATTTTATTTATCTCAGTATGTGTCTGTGTGTGCTTCATGTTATTGCATACCTATTTTTTTTTTCCTGTGCACATTTATGAGTTTTGGTTTGCTTCCCGTGTCATATTTTGCTAACTTTATGTGCCTGTTAGTGAGGGGGAGTAATTTCTGTTTGTTTATGCTCTTGCATGTGTTTTCTCATGTTCTCCTGTTATTTTTCATGTTTCTTTTACCCTTTGTCATTTCGTGACAAAAAGGGGGAGAGTAATATATTAAGGGGAGAGCCTTATATATAGGAGAGAGTCGTAGAATATCCTTTAGAAATCTCCGTTTTAAGGGGAGTTAAGATTAAGGGGGAGAAGATTTCTACTTGTACATGTACGAGATTTTTACCTGCTTTAGGTTCTATTTGATCATCTCAATGCTTTTCAACGGTATATTGTTGTTTGTGGATGTTTCAGGTAGCAGGTATGTTGCTGCGGTGGCATTAATTTCAAGACTACTTTGTTAGGTATTAGATAGAGTCCATTTGTAATAAGTCACTGTTTTGATGGTTGACAGTTGACTATTTTCTTTTTGGGTCTATTACCGTAGTCTTTGTATTAGGTAGTGTTTTGTCACGGAATGCCAAATGGGGAGATTGTGAGTTCCATTTTTATTGGCATGTGTCCGTGACAAAACAAGTTCAATTGAGTTGTAATCTTTCTTGAAGATCTTTGTGCAATTGGACTGGTTTCTGGCTGCTGTGCATCAGACATACGTTCGTGGTGCGTTCTTTACAGTGTTCGAACGGTTGGCGTTAGTGTCACGTTCTCTATTGGGTTCGAACGGGAACATTCCAGAGAGCAAACGTTCGAGGCACGTTCTTGTGAGGTTCGAACGGGAGCATTCCAGAGAGCTCACGTTCGTTGTGCGTTCGATTGACGTTCGAACGAGTCTTCACAGAAAGGGCGCGTTCATGTAGCGTTCTAGTAAGCGTTCGAACGCGACTGCGATCTGAACGCATTTTTGGCCTGCAAAACCCTAGGTTTTCACCCTACCTATAAATATAACACTTAGCCGCCATTCTCATTAGTTGAAGCATATTTCTCTTGAGCCAAATCTCTCAAAGCTTTCAACTCTCTGTGATTTCACCTTGAAGACTCTTTGAATCTTATGTCTTCTTTGTTAATGGTGAAATCCATTCTTTGATAAACCTTCAACACAACTTAACCCAAATTCCCCAATCCTTTAGAGTTCTTTAGGAGGAAGTTTGGTAGTCGGAGTTCCGGCCTTCATTGGTGATATAATCTACTCAGAGACTTCAGAGGTTCTGAAGAAAACGTGGGTCGCGGGCTTGAGGAGTTTGCCTTGAGTTCTTGCAGTATAGAGTACTTGAGTCGGTGGAGTTGCCACCATAGGTCTTGACCATCGCTGTAAGTTTTTCTCGATATAGTGGATTGGGTGGTGCGTAGCCGATATACCCGTAGTGGTTTTTTACTCGGAAGAGTTTTCCACTTCGTCACCAAAATTACTTGTGTTGATTTTGTGTGGTTTGATTATATTTGCTGCTTTAATTATTGTTATTGTTTTTACATTTGCAGCATATTTTATTTATTGGTTATTGTGGTTGCCTGTTAAATTGCCTGTTGCAATTCCATAGTAACAGTAACAGGACTTGTCCTGCTTATTGTCTGTAATTCCGCATAGGGTCAGAACTGAGGACAACCCCGAATTCTCAATGTCCTTTCTTCGTACGAGGCGGTCCTGATACGAAGTCCATAGTGATGTGTTCCCATTTCCACTCAGGAATAGGAAGTGATTGCAAGGTACCTGCTGGATGCTGATGTTCTGCTTTAATCTGTTGACACGATAAACACTTTGATACAAACTCTGCTATCTCTTTCTTCATGCCTTTCCACCAATAATTCTCCTTGAGAGTTCTATACATCTTAGTGCTGCCTGGATGCATAGAATAAGCAGAACAATGGGCTTCTTCCATGATCTCTCTCTTCAAGCTCTCATCTTCAGGTACACATAATCTATCTTCATACATCAATGTATCATCATCTCTAAGCGAGAAATCTGAACGCTCTTCCTTTTTCACTTCATCGATGATTTTCATAAAACAAGCATCCTGAGTCTGAGCTTCCCTGACTCTCTCTACTAAAATAGGCCTGACCTTAAGAGTTGCTAAAAGAGATCATGAATTACCAACTGATAAGTCAACTCTCAAAGATCTGAGTTCCACTAGCAATGGCAACCGTAGAACTTCCATATGAGCTAGAATACTCGATGACTTCCTGCTAAGGGCGTCTGCTACTACATTAGCCTTCCCCGGATGATAGTCAATAGTACAATCATAATCTTTCAATAACTCAACCCATCGCCTCTGTCTCATATTTAACTCCTTCTGCGTGAGTAAATACTTGAGACTCTTATTATCCGTGAAGATTTCACATTTCTCTCCATACAAATAATGTCTCCAAATCTTTAGTGCGAACACTACTGCAGCTAACTCCAAATCGTGAGTAGGATAATTCAATTCATGAGGTCTAAGCTGTCGAGAAGCATAAGATATCACCTTGCCATGCTGCATCAGTAAACAACCCAAACCTTTCCTCGAGGCATCACTATACACCACAAATTCACCAATGTTTGATGGAAGTGTAAGCACTGGAGCGGTTGTCAAACACTCCTTAAGCTTATCAAAACTTTGCTGACACTCCTCAGTCCACTCAAATTTTGCATTCTTCTTCAAAAGTTTTGTCAATGGTGCTGCAATGATAGAAAATCACTGAACAAAATGTCGGTAGTAGCCTGCTAAACCCAAGAAACTCCGTATCTCAGTCACATTGGTAGGCGATTCCAATTAACCACTGCTTCTATCTTATTGGGATCTACTAAAATGCCATCTGCAGAAATGACATGGCCTAAGAATGCAATTCTGTCAAGCCAAAACTCACACTTGCTAAACTTGGCATACAACTCATTCTCCCTCAAAGTCTGTAAAACGATTCTTAGATGTTCTTTATGCTCATCTTCGCTACTAGAATACACTAAGATATCGTCAATAAACACAATGACAAACTTATCCAAATAATGTTTGAATACCCGATTCATCAAGTCCATAAAAACAGCTGGTGCATTAGTTAACCCGAATGGCATTACTAAAAACTCATAATGTCCATAACTAGTTCTAAAAGCCGTCTTAAGTATATCTGCTTCCTTCACCTTTAGCTGATGGTACCCGGATCTCAAGTCTATCTTGGAGAATACATTGGCTCCCCGTAATTGATCGAAAAGATGATCAATCTGAGGCAAAGGATATTTGTTACGAATGGTAACCTTATTCAATTGCCGATAATCGATACACAATCTCATGGAACCATCTTTCTTCTTCACAAATAACACTGGTGCACCCCATGGTGAAAAACTAGGCTTTATAAAGCCTTTATCTAACAGTTCTTGCAATTGTATCTTCAACTCCTTCAATTCTACAGGAGCCATCCTGTAAGGAGCAAGGGATATAGGGGCTGTACCAGGAATTACATCGATACTGAAATCAACTTCTCTATTCGGTGGTAAACCAGGTAGTTCATCTGGAAATACATCTGCAAATTCTCTCACAACCGAAATCTCATGTAATTCTGATGTACCTATTCTGGTATCTACTATGTGAGCTAAATAGGCATCACAACCTTTCCGCAACAACTTGCTAGCTCGTATTGCAGATATCACATAGGAAGGAACAAATCTTCTCCCCTCTAAAGGAAAATTTTTGCCCATCCAGACCCTCAAAATCCACAACTTTCTCATGACAATTTACTGTTGCTCGATGAAAAGATAACCAATCCATACCCACAATGACATCAAAATCATGTATCTCCACACAAATCAAATCTGCTAACAAATCATGCTTACCAACACGAATTACACATCCTCTGTAAACTTGCTTAGCAATAAAGGAATATCCGACAGGGGTAGCAACAACTAACTCACAATCTAGCTCACTCCCTTCTCTATCGGCATGCAATGCAAAAGATTTTGAAACAAAGGAATGTGTAGCACCGGGATCAATAAGTATTCGGGCATTTCGACCAAAGATAGACACCATACCTGTGATAACCTCTGGTGCTGCTAAAGCTTCCTGCTGCGTCATAGCAAATACTCTGCCTTGGGCTCTAGGTCTGCTAGTCTGACCACTTGGAGCAACTCTACTCTGAGGACCTGAACCTGTGTGAGCTCCAGAAGTCTGACCACGAACCCCACTCTGACTAAAATTACCTCTGAAATTCTGAGCTGGAGGAATAGTTGTTCTCTGAGTCTGTCTACTGCTATCATTAACATTAGGACAATCTCTCTTCAAGTGACCCACTTCTCCGCACAAAAAGCTACCTTTGGTACCCAATCTGCACTCTCCAGGATGATTCTTCCACAAAATAATACATGGTGGAAATCTTCTTTCTTGAGCTTGGCCTTGCTGACCACTAGGAATCCCACTAGGTGGAGCTCTCACTGAACTCTGACTAACTGTAGGTCGACTTTGTTTCTGCGGTTGTCCAGAACTCATCTGATAACTACCACTGGGTCTTGAGTCACCCCATTTCTTACTCTGATTTCCTTCTCCAAAAGGTCGATGTTCCCTGTTTCTTTTCCTTATCTGAAAATCTAGCCCAATTTGCCATTCTCTTTCTGCAAACTCTGCTTTTCTAGCAAAATCTGCCATCTCTGTCAAACTGTTCATAGGAAATAATCGGATCATGGATCTCAATTCTGCATTCAGACCGTTAAGAAAATGATCCATCTTGCCCTGTTCATGGTCTCTCAAATGTGGAACAAACTGCACTAACTCATGGAATGCGGTGTCATACTGATCTACTGTGCGGCTACCCTGAGTCAACCTATAAAATTCCCTTCTCTTTTCATCCATAAAAGCAGAATTCAATAATTACTCATGAACTCCCTCTTGAACTTCTCCCAAGTTAACACATTAGTCTCTGAGAATTTACCTCTTACACTCTTCCACCATTTATCAGCTTGCTCAGTCAAAAGTTGATACACATGGTGGCATTTCTGTTCATCAGTTAATCTCATCAACTCAAAAGCCTTCTCAATCCTGTCCAAGAAATTTCCAGCTACAATGGGATCCTTCTTCCCATCAAACTCAACGGCTCCTCTTTCTTTCATTCCTTTAGCAATATTATCTTCATTAACTATAGGAGCTACCTGAGATGGACCATGACCCCATGCTGGAGGGTAGTAGTAATACGGATAAGGGTAAGCACCATGAGGAACATCTGCTGGCGGAGGAGCATAATAAGGTGGAGGGTAGAAACCGGAGGAGGTATAGGATAACCTGATTTACTGGAGGAGGTGGAGGAGGTGCTGGAATATTCCCTGAGGTGCTGCAGGGGCTGGAGGAACATTACTGCTAGGAGGATGATGAACTGGGAGTACTATCTCCGAAAACCGAGGCTATGGAATCTTCTACAACAGGATTAGGGTTCCCTTCAAAGGTTTCCCCATCGTAAGAATTAACCTCCTCATCAACTGGAGGTGCCCTAGAAGGTTGGCCAACATTTGCTATCCTACGAGTACGAACTCGACCTGCACCTCGAACTCTGAGACGCGGAGGCATCTGAAAACACATGAAAGATGTCAACCGCTAAAAGACATGGAATAACTAATAAAGAAATGAAGTGTCTACAGAATCTATGAACCCTGGGCTCTGATACCACTAAATGTCACACCCGTCCCCTTAGGTAGAGTAGGGGTGAGATGGAGACTAGAAACTGGCAGAGTTTCCCCTGTAATATGGACTAATCCTCCAAATACAAGGAAAAATCTAAACTGAAATAAAAATATCATCATAAAACTAGGATCTCCATGATCCAACTCAACATAATATCCATAAAGGAAACACAATAACCTCAGAATCAATAAAGGCTCAATGCCTATAACCACATAACAAATTCTCCCAAGAAATAATATATCTAGATATACAGTCTCAAAACATAATAAAGACACTCTACTGTTGGCACAACCTTTCTCTACTAGCAGGAAATGATGACGAAACAGCAGATGGAAAGGATAATCTACTAAACTGTTGAACCTGAAATGTTAAGGAAAGGGGTAAGCTCACGCTTAGTGCAATGGATCACAGCTTACTGCCGTGGATAATCAAGTAACAAAGTGGATCGAACAAGTATTTCATAATATGAACAAATACATAAGCTGTAAATCGATATCTCAAACATTTATTTGAAATCGTAAATCTCATTTCTCATAAAACTCAAATCATAAATCTCATTTCTCATAAAACTCATACTGCCCCAAAAATACTCTGTAATGATAAATCTGGTTATTCATCTATATGCACAACCTCATGACAAATAAGGCAAAGCTGGCAACATGGGGCTTCCCCACGGCAAAACTGGCATCCGGAGCAAACTGGCAACGTGAGACCTTATCTCACGGCAATAACTAGCAACATGAGACCTTATCTCATGGCAATAATCTGGCACATATAAGTACACGGGGTGCATCCTAACATAAAAATCATTCCAAAATCCATGCTCATATATCTCAAATCATGCAAGTTTCTCATATATCACAAACACATGATTTCAACATAATCAACATTCGATCCATACCTTATAGCAAAATATATAAACTTTCTGAAAACAACTCATTTAATGCATTACCTTAAAATTCATTTAAGAAGACATACATACTATATACTTTTGAAAACATCAATGTTACAGGTTTATCCACGCACCTGGTGAGCTGACTACTGAGAAAGGAACTATGCAGCAGGACCGTCCCTGCTTATGGTATCACGATCACCTAAAGAGATAAAAGAATTTACTATAAGGAACATAATCTTAATCTAGAAAATGTGATAGAACATGAAAGAAACGTGATTCGGTCGCTCTCGAAAACTTAACGAAAATTAAGATTCGGAGATCCGTTACTACTCGGAATGGTCTGAAATTCGCGGAGGAGACTTGGGAAATCGGCACGGAGACACTGTCCGGCGCGTGGTGGCCATGCGCCGTTCACCCAAGCCGCGCGTGGGCCTCACGCGCCGCCACATAAGGCGCGCGTGAGCGCCACGCTCCGGTCGGATGGGGAAAAATCTAACGGTCGTGCATTCCTCTCCCTCTCCCGGATCTAATGCCGCTGACGGTTCGTCGATCGGAGTTCCGGATCAACGGGAAATCGAGAAAAACCATTAAAAATTTCTTTCCGAGATCTCTTCAAAAATGGGAGTTTCCCAAGATGAAATCACCACCAAAATGATCCTCTCACGAGATCTACACTTTTCCTTAAGGACTCGGTCGGATTGAACTACGGATCGGGTCCGAAACTTCTCTTTTCTCTCTTTTCCTTTTCTTTTCTTTCTTTCTCTCTCCCTCACGTCTCTCTTGACTCTTCTTATCTTTCTTTCTTACTTATCTTTCTTTCTTTCTTATTTCTATCTTTCTTATCTTTCTATCTTTTTTTTTTTTTTTATAGGAAGAGGTGGTGGCTACTGAGCAAAAATTAGGGTGTGCGTGTGTGGTACAAAATATATACTTATATGTCAAAATTCGTTTGCCACCCTAAACTTGATCTGAACCGCATTTTAATTCCAACTTCCACAAACTTAAAAAATTTAATCCTTAAATTATTTGGGGTGTTACAACTCCTTAAATTTATTTGGGGTGGTGTTACATTGTTGTTCGCATTCAGATAGAATGCTTGTATGTCGGTGTGAGTCAAGTTTAAATGTATAAATATTACAGATAAAAGTATAAGTATTTATTTAAAGTCAGTATGTTTGTTCGTACGTGACTAATTAGTTCGTGAAATAATTTAATAAATGTATGTTATATTAACAAAGTCAAAGAAATAGTCAAGAAAGTTTAGAAATGGTTAGAGGCTCAGACAAAGATAGTATCAGAGTACGGTCTTACGGTTAGTGACTGCAGTAGGAGGGTGATAGTGTCTTATGTATGTATGTGGTATGCCCGAGGTACCCCATATATAAGAGGCTACTCTCAAGTATCCTCAATCCTATAGTATGTCTAGATTTACCTTAATATGGAATATTCTATAAAGATAGTTAGCTCATTCATAGTTAATTTTCTAACCAGAAATATAAATCAGATATGTGAATATGCGGGTGTCGAAGTACATTGAGAGTTAGCTACACCCTTCATTGAGGAATAATGGGGTAATAAGCCAAAATTATTCTGGAACATGAATGGAGAAAGAACTCTAGCAGTATAATAGCATCATAGACTAGTAGACCACAAGTAACTATATAAAGCCTCAGTCTTGAACAGATACCATAGTACAAGGAATATTGAAATATTAACCGGAATCCATTACATAATCTAAAGCACATATAATGCTCTAATCCTTCAAATAGAACTCTTTTATGGCTCACCAGACAATACTATCATTCCTTCAAATTAGAAAGCCTTCTTATCCGGAATAAATAAGTATACCTCTATATCCTGATTTCAGAAGACCAACAAACCCAAATGTAAGTTAATTTTCTCTTGGTATACCACACTTTTAGTTATCATTAGAACTCAGTATCGGATCCTATTAGTTTGGAAAGTGCCTTAAGGAGATTTAGAGAACTTTAAATAAGTCCTGTTTATGATGTCTATATTTAGATAAGTGGAAGATAGATTGAGGAGATTAAACGATTGAGGTATAAAGTAAAAACTAGTCATAGTAAGATAATCTCCTCCCAAAATAAGATAAAGGCGTAACTAAAGAAAGAATTAGCTTTAGATGAAGATAATTGCCTATTAGAAAGCCGGACTTTGACCCAATGTACCACCATAGATAGATCTAACGAATCAGTCCCTATAAACTTTTAAAGCAAGTAATGATTGTTGATGAATATTGAAAGTTGTGCGACATATTCATCGGTCAGTAGAATTTTATTAGCAATTTGTATATATAGAGTAATCACTAATGACAAGAAAGCTTTAAGATAGACTCGATCCGGAGTTATAGAGACGGGTAGGTTCATTTTTATGGTGATGTCGACTGGAATATATGAATCAAAATTGATGAGCTTGAACCGTAAGAGTAATATATTACCAATATTGTGCAGTGACCCTTAGGCGGTCCATATTTACCGAAGAAAAAGAACTAGCAGTGCATAATTAACATAATACAAACCTAGAATTATGCCCATACCTTCCCACCCTAATCGTTTTCCCTTAAACGTGAGTAAAACAGAGACTAGTTAACTTGAAAAGTCAGTTTAAGAAAGTAAAGAATAAATTATCGATTGGAAAGTTGAAAGCTCGAACTGAGAGAACCCTAACCTTCATTTGATTATAACATAATTAATACCAACGCCCCAGTATTCTCAATCAATGGAAAATCCTTAAGGAAGATATTTGAAGCTAGTGAAAGAGTTAACAAATGCATTCCTAGGAAGAGAGAGATCAAGACTTGTATAGAATTAGTCATAAGTATACCACTTTAGCTATTCCTTCAAACATAATGCTCCTAATATCACTTAAGGGAGTTGAAGATGCAATCACAACAAACCTCTATGAATCCCAATGTACCTCTATGAAATCTCTCGGTGTCATATGGAAAAGACGGTTACGAGACCCTTTGGTATGTAGAATTCAATACGGATACCATCAAGAAGGAATAGCCACCGTCAAGGATTAAGGGCTAGTCTGATTAAATGCATAAGAGCAACGACTCATTTCGAAAGTAAATATAGGTCTGGGTTCTACCAATTAGTAAGAAGATCAAGGGCACTTTGTGGATGATGCTTCGAGTTAGTTTAAAGTAACGCAATTATCAACAATGTCCTAGGCATATAAGGATGTCCACAGCTTTCGTAAATAAGATTAACAATATAACTTAACCTCTTAGGATATGGTAACCATCATAAACACTTTTTTCCCATTTTACAATAAACCATGACATATGGAATATCTTCAAGTTCCATATTCTAAGTATCATTGGTTGTGCCATTGGCACGCGATATCAAATAAAAGTGGCATAGATTCCCAAGGATTGAGATAGTATAAGATAAGCAGTGATCGACTGTGTGTGAGATAGCTAGTGAGTTTCGAGACGATAGGATACCATATGTGGATTGTTATAAGATAAACCTGAAAGAAGTATTTAGTCAGGTAGTCCTGTAGATGTGAAAAGGTACTATTGATAACATGAATGAAGGTAATTAACTTTTGTAAGTAGAAATAACGTGATACAAGAAGTAGGAATTGATGTAAGATAGATCAATGATCGTGTAGGGCCGACTACAGATCAAAGATGTTATTTGAGCAATTAAGTCTTTGAAAGAAAAAAAAAATAATAAAAATAAATATATTTTAGTCGTCATTACTATTAATGGAAGTGATATGTGGGTTTGCCTAATAGTTATAGATAGTGAATGACTTTGAAGGTAGTAGAATATAAGGGTTATACTATCAATGTAGGAATTAAAACACTTGTTGTTGGATAAATTTACATCTCATTATTGGGTGAAATCAAGAATCGCTTTTGGATAGGAAACACAGGTAGAGGGATACCGGATACTATAAGATGATTAGAAGGAATAAGTTGAACGAGATAAAAATTGAGAGAAAGATGTTAGCAAAAGGAAAAGCTTAGGTTGTAATAAACATAAGAAGAAATAGAGCGAGATAACCCCCCAAACTTCTAAAGAATACGACACCATTTAGGAATTGGCAGACAAGATAAATTTACTCATCATATCCTCTCCCTGCGCGAGTCACACCTTTAGCATCCTAGTATGATGAAACTATACAAAACCTAGATAGTAATATCGCAAAGAATAATTGTGATAGTAACTTCCAATATAAGCCCATAACTTGTATTGAAGTTCGGAAAATTACTTTTGACAAATAGAACGAACTACCTTACAGTAGAAATGATAACATTTTATGTGATAGAAGATAGTGAGGGATGGTCGCCATTACCTGGATGCATATAAAGTTAGTTATTGGGAAGACCTTTGAATGGATGCAGTCTAGGGCATGGTTTGGTAACAGAGGTAATAAAAGAAGGATGATGGTACAAGCATTGAGTTAGAAGGAATTACATATAGATCAATACAAGGAAGAATATGGATGTTATAATGAGCTACAACTGAGAAATAATGAGTTTTAGTAAAAAGACAAGCCTGGTTATGCATTTATTATGTCGCTCTGAGGATTTACAGTGGATTAAAAAGGGAAAATATATGAATCGATTTTTCCTTAGTTGAGTTAGGATTTCATGGTTTGATTTAATATATAAGAATTTGATGTTGTCCAAATAAGAGTCAATTATGACCTCATGTATATAGTATAAGACTGGATGTATAGGATCTTTCAGTAATGATTAGAAGTTATAGTTTATAGCCATGCAGAACTAGCTATTTTGACCACTGACTCTTCACTGAGAAATTTTCAAACACGTTTTTCTTGTTAGTACATATAAGGGTCTCGACAGTCAAGAACAGGAATACAAAGGACAGAATGCCTTGAGTACGGTATTAGATATAGGACCGACGGTTTACACAAACAGTTGAGTAAGGGAATGTTAAATACAACTAGAAGTCTTGAATGAGACTCACTCATTCTTGGGTCAGGAAGGAAATAACATTATGATAGTAACTACAGGAAACATGACAAAAGTCTAATAGATTATTGCCGAGTAAATACCTCTCAGTCAAGAATTCAATGAATGGACTATTCAGCATGGTTCACGTACTATTGAACCATATATACAAGGGAAAAATGTATCATGTATGAAATATATTTAAAGGCAAATAATAAGGTATGCTTACTAGTCAGCTTGACTAAAGACTTAATTATCAAATCTAGCTGAATCTAGACGATGCAGGCTAGCATATAGCAAAAATAAAAAGGATCCACGAATACAAGTAAATAATCTGCCAAATCCATGACAAGAAAGCATAATCCATTTCTCGCCATAAGTTTTCTTTTTATCCCCGAATCATATTTCATGAGTTCATGATGAACTATTGCCTCAGTTGTGACTTGCAAGTCATGACAAACAGTATAGGGAAGACCATCATAATGTAGCATGTTACAATTGGTGAATCAATTTTGGTTAAGAAAATACAATCAGTTGGTAACTGGTAGGTTATGAAAAGCATGTATATCTGAGTAAGTTATGGTAAGTTACTCAGCATCATGGAATCTCAAGTCTAAGCAGATTGCGGAATTTCAACCTTAAATGGGATTCGTGGACGAATCTTATTTAAGGGGGGAAGTATGTAACACCCCGATAATTTTGACATAAATTTCAATGACCGCTGGTGTGCGTGATGTGATATGTGATATAAATCATAAACGAGTGTGAATATGCTCGTGGAATAATTTGTGAGTGGAAATTTTATTTTCCTAATGTTTTATTGATTTTATAAAGTTAAATGAATTTATTTATGTTTAAGTTATACTTTGAGATGAGACCGAGTTGCCAAAATATTTTGATGAGTTAAAAATATTTTTGGACTAGTTGAGAAATGTTATTGTGCTTTTGATATTTTGAGGTGAGTTCTTTTATGATTTTCTTTATGGATTAGGGGAAAAACCCAATCTCAGAGACTTTGGAATTGACGAATTATGGAATTGACGGATACAACAGACATGTGTACATGTAGCTTCAGGACTGGGGGTGGTACTATATGACAC
Organism: Zanthoxylum bungeanum; assembly: GCA_019454045.1. NCBI lineage: Eukaryota > Viridiplantae > Streptophyta > Magnoliopsida > Sapindales > Rutaceae > Zanthoxylum > Zanthoxylum bungeanum. Next base: position 13,661 of record SKCR01027669.1, on the reverse strand, counting down.
CCTTAGATCCTAGTTTCAAGGCCAGGATGACAGTATTGATTAGCACTCATGTCTCTAACTCAGTGACTTATGGGGCGGCGAGACGTAACGCCCCAAGGTACTAATTAGGCATGTGGTAGGATGGCGATACGTAACACCCCCATACGTCAGTTGTTTTCCAGATATGACAGTTTTAAGAAAGATTTTTAGAAAGAATTAGTTTTATGAGAGATCTCAAAGTTTTACATAAAGATATAAGTTTCTAGAAAAGTTTTGCAAAAAGAGATTTGTTTTCAGACAAAAAGAGTTTCATAGAAGATTAGCTTTTCTTGTAAAATGAGACGATTCTAGTTTTAGGACAAAAAATTTTCACAAAGCATTTTAGTTCCTATCTTAAACTGTCCACTCACCAGGTCGTTCAAATGATCTGACCACCCTAACTCCACAGTTTGTTTTGCAAGTAACTTTGTATGGTGAGCCATAGCCCAACAGGAGCCTGGGATCGAGGAATTGAGTTTACTACACTGGAGTATGGGTCTGTTTATTGTTCACATTTAGATAGAATGCTTGTATGTCGGTGTGAGTCAAATGTATATAATATTACAGATATAAAGTATAATTATTTATTTAAAGTCAGTAAGTTTGTTCGTACGTCACTAATTAGTTCGTGAAATAGTTTAATAATTGTCTATTATAGTAACATAGTCAAAGGAATAATCAAGAAAGTTTAGAAATGGTTAGAGACTCAGGGTGGTGGTGAGGATCCATCACATGCCGGTAACATCTTCGCACTGGGGATGTTACAATGAGTACTTATCTGATCAGCTTAGAGAATTATGTAGTGAAAAAGATATTAGTCGTTAGTTAACTACTCCTACTACTCCTCAACAAAATGGTGTTGCATAAAGAAAAAAATATAACTCTTCTTGAAATGGCTAGGTCTATGATGGCACAAATAAATTTGCCTATAACCTATTGGGATGATGTATTATTGACTGCCACATATATACTTAACCGAGTTCCATCAAAATCGGTTGCTACCACACCATATGAATTATGGACAGGTCGAAAACTAAATCTTCACTTTTTGAAACCTTGAGGTTGTGCGGTCTATATCCATATGCGTTCTCATGAACATGAAAAATTAGGCCCAAGGGGGAAAATTATATCTTCATAAGATATTCTGAACAATCAAAAGGGTATATTTGCATTGGTGAACATGAAAGTGGAGGCGTGGTAAAATTTGAATCACGAGATATCATGTTTTTAGAAAATGATTTTCCTAAGCATGGAGAGATAGGTCAAGATTTATGTCTCATGATCACATGAATCCCATGATTATTGAACACACAGGTTTACCTAATTCAAGTGGGAGTGACGTTGATGAGAGAAATTAGAGAAAATATGATGAGTAAGTTTCACATGAATCTCAAAATGATGAATTAGTTTCACAGAAGTCTCCTTTACATGATCCGAATAAGGGTGATGTTCATAATCTAAGTGGAAGTAATATGCAAGATCCAAATGGGAATAACATGGAAAGTGAGGAATTAGTTCCATAACCAGAATCCCAATTACGACATAGTATTAGTAATCATATAAGAATTCCACGACGTCGTTTCAATATGGAAGGAGAGTCATTTATGATTCTACCTCAAGATGGTGAAGAGCCTAGAAACATAAAAGAGACTTCAGTGTCCTACTAAGAAAAAATAGATGAAAGCAATGGAAGAAGAAATGGAGTCAATGAGGTCCAACCAAGTTTGGGAACCAGTTGATCTACCCAAATGACGCAAAGTTATCAAGAACAAATGGATTCTTAAAATAAAGCGTAATGCTGATGGCAATATCGAAAGATATAAAGCGCGACTTGTAGCAAAATGGTATACACAACATGAAGGAATTGACTACGAATAGACTTTTTCACCTGTGGTAAGGTTTACCTCAATTCGCTTGATTCTGGCTATAATAACGAGTATGAATCTAGAATTACATCAAATGGATGTAAATAATGTTTTTCTTAATAGAGAACTTGACGAAGAAATCTACATGGAACAACCAATAGGTTTCATAAAATAAAATGAAAATGAGAAAGTATGTAGACTTTTGAAGTCTATATATGGTCTCAAACAATCGTCTAGACAATGGTATATATGATTCCATAATACAATTATTTCGAATGATTTCACACTGATAAATGAGGATAATTGTGTGTACACCAAAAGAGATAAAGATAAGTTCATTATCATATTTTTGTATGTGGATGATATACTTATAGCCTTGTAAAACACATAAATGATGGTTATCATCTAACTTCGAGATGAAAGATATGCGTAAAGCTGTATATATTCTTGGGGTATCTGTAGGCACTGTATTTTGCATATAAGTCCCGATGATGAGTCTCGTACGGAGGCACTACTCTTTAGGTTGCGGAAGTCTCAGGAAACGAATGTCGGAAGGGGAAATTCAGAATAAGTATGTCATCGGATTCAATTCACATGTTCACTGCTTTCATTCGTGTTACGTTCGTGAACACGTTCGAACGTCAAGCAGATTGCGAGTGTTCGTGTAGTTTTCGAATAGGCATTCGAACGGTGTCGGTACTTCTGGTTTTGTTGCTAGCCTCACGCCTAAGCCCATTTAGCCCACCAAAACCCACCCAAAAATAATTAAAACATTTAAAACATGTCACAAATTAAAATAACATCCTTCATAAATTAAAAAAATCACATACCTAATCAAAAACAAATCAAATGTATGATCTTCCTAATTAAGCCAAATCATGTCCCCAATTAACTAGATATTTTCCTTGTGAAACACTAATTAGAAATATTCCCCCCATAATTACATGATCCCATTCCTATTCAAACAAGAGAAACCCTAGCCTTTGCCTATAAAAGAAACACAAATCCAACCTTAGAACCCCTAGCTCATTCTCACAAAAAAACACAAAAAGAAATAAACCTAGCTAGAGCATTCACGTCCCAAGCAAGAGAAAATAACCCTCACATTACCGAGAATCACAACCCATCCAGCACCCCCATATTTTCACACAACCAACCCCAAAACAGTCCTTATTCACCGTAAACAGTAGCCAAAAAATAGTCCCTTAATATATCAAAACAGTGACAAAAAAAAACTGCACTTTAAAACCCTTAAATTACCGCAAGAAACAGCAGCAAAACATAGGAAACGACAGCTCAAAACAGTGAAGCAGCGAGCGAGAGCAATGGACCAGTGGACCGGAGGAGTTGCGGAGCATCAACCCTTCCGACGGCCGTGTAATGCACTTTCGAGAGACGACCTAAGAGGTTAGACCTGAGGGCACCCTTCTTATTTATTCTCATCTTCTTTTGTTGTTTATTAGAATTCCTTCGCATGACAGTCGTTTGTTGATGTATGTTGTGGTCCTTGAATGAATGGAACATGTGTTCTCTCTTGTGGTATATCGGATGGAAACCCGAACGTAAATTCCATAGCCGAATCCGAATGGACGGTATTGCGGTTTGCACTCGGGATACAATACCACGTATCACTTGAGAGATTCACACACTTTGTTTCATCAAACCTTGTATTCGATCATGATTGGGTTGCTAGCATGTTATTTATCTTTTAAGCATGATTTAGTCGTTAGTATGCTATTGCTTCTGCATGTTATTTATTTATGCATGATGATATAGTGCACATGGCCTAACTAGGGTGGATTAAAGGTCCTCTATTCGAGGGAAATGCCTAAAGACTACCTTTTCCATGAGGTTTTGCCGCGCCGGATGGAGTATGTTTGATTGAATGTGAGATATGTTTAATCGAGCATACGAGGTCCTATATTATTGTTGTCTTTATTTTATAAGCATTGTAACATAATGCGCATAGGCTAACTAGGGTGGATTAAAGGTCCTCTATTCGAGGGAAATGCCTGAAGGCTACCTTTACCACGATGTTTTGCCGCGCCTTTTATTATGTCATTTACCATTTTCATATCATTGCTTTATTTACACATGCATTGTATTCTTGTGCGCATGGGCTAACTATGGTGGATTAAAGGTCCTCTATTCGAGGGAAATGCCTAAAAGGCTACCTTTTCCACGATGTTTTGCCGCACCGGATGAGGTGCACCCGATTGAATGTGAAACATGTTCCATCGGGCACACGAGGTCCTACATTGTGTATTTGTTTATCCATATATATGTTTGTGTCATTTCGGATGCCATTTTTGGCAATCTCGTTCGAACGCGTTTCCAAACGCTACACGAACGTATACATTCTGTCTCATCTCGTTAGAATGCGTTTACGAACGCTGCACGAACGTATGCATTCTCTCTCATCTCGTTCGAACGCGTTTACGAATGCTAAACGAACGTATGCATTCTGTCTCATCTCGTTCGAACGCGTTTACGAATGCTACATGAACGTATGCATTTTGTCTCATCTCGTTCGAACGCATTTATGAACGTTAAATGAACGTATGCATTCTGTCTTATTTTCGTTCGAACATGTATCAGAACGCTACTCGAACGCTTGTATTCTGTTTACCGTTCGAACGCGTTTACGAACGCTACTCAAACACACATGCATTTTATTGTACCATGCATCAGGTCTCATCCCGTTAGAATGCATTATCAAATGCTATACGAACGCGGACATTCTGTTTATCATTCGAATGCGTTATCAAATGATACTCGAATGCTTGCATTCTTTTTACCGTTCGAACGCGTTTACGAACGCTACACGAACACGCACACACTGGACAGATCCTTTTATCATGTTTCATGCATGTTTGTTCCCCTACTCATTCCCTTCCCCATCATATGTTTAGTTAGCTCTCTTCAATATTTATGCACTTAATTGCCTCTCTTTAATATACATGCTTGTACAATTATTGTTTATTTGCGTCTCTGTGTTTATCAATATAATGTGTTCTTGAAATTATATGTTTACCATTATTCCAATTCATTTTTTTATGCATGAACTTAGATGTAGATTATCCTTGGAAATATATGTTGCTTAGGCTTGGTTAGATTATTGTACAAATCATATCATTACAAGTGGCATAAGTAAGGGACCATTCCAAACCCAACGGTTTGAGGTCTTCCTTTGCGAGGGGTGTGTGTGGCCTTAAATTATTTTCCCGGTTTACACCGGGTGGCGACTTCATGTTATTTCTCCGGTTTAGTTCCCCCGCGGGCTATTCCGTACTCCCAACCGGGCCGCGAGCCCGGGACAACGTCGCCCATTTCTATGTCCTACAGTCTGGCGACTCCACTGAGGATAGAGAATTGGCCCTGAAATAATGCCTTGTAATGATTGTGATTTGTGCTTTAATTAACCGTGTTTACTGTGGGTTGAAAGAGGTTTAATCAAATGTACTTTTAAGGCTAGGTAATGGTTTGGTGTCTTCCCTCATTCACTACATTTCTATAAGGAAAAGCTACGAAGGCACCTAGATAATCATGTACTTGTAGCCTACCGTGATGGACTAATTTGGAGGACTCATTGTTTATTCCTATCACCAAGCGATAAGAGCCTAAGAGGCTTGGGTTTTTAAGAGAGTTCGCTCCGCCCTCCCTCCGGGAAATCTACAATGGGAAATCCATTTGACAGTCAGTCACGCACCATAACTCGTTGGTACGTAACGTAAGGTATAAAAAAGGTGCGCTCACTTGGTTGTTTGAACCCTTGAGTGGGGAGACCTAGTTGTGGGCAATCCTTCACCAGCGAGAGTCTTTGTCAACACTCCCGCAAACCCACACGTAGACCGGAGTTGTATGACATATAGCAACTATTTCCTTGTACTTGTGGACCATCCTCATTTGGATGCAGTTGGACTTCTTGTCAGAAATGCGAACTTGTTGGGCCATTTAAACTGGGACGAGTTCGTATCCTATGACAATTGGGCCAAAAGCTTCTGAAATGTCGATGGGCCGCTCTGTAGAAATTATTGCTTTATTATCTCTTTATGCTTGGGACCATCATCATTTGGATGCAGTTGGACCTCTTGTCAGAAATGCGAACTTATTGGGCCATTTAAATTGGGACGAGTTCGTATCCTATGACAATTGGGCCAAAAGTTTCTGAAATACCGATGGGCCATCATGTGTTTGGGCCCCTTATCATTTTAAGTTGTTTAACCACGTTATTGCAAAGGTGTTAACCCGTTGGGCCTTTTCAACTGGGACAAGTTTGCACCTTGCAATAATATGATTGAAGCTTTAAAATGACAATGGGCCAAATTATATGTTCCACACATCGCACGTATCTCATGCATCTCATGCATACACACATCATGTTAACTCTCTTGTGTCTTAAGAGCCATCATAGATATCCGTTGGGTTAGGGAAAAGGGAAGACTTGTTAAAAGGCCGATAGCAAACATGAGCGAATCAAAGAATGAAACATCTTGTATGGATCAGTTGGAAACCAATCTCACCAAGGTTACTGAACAGTTACAAGTCTTGACTGTTGCTATGGCCAATATGGTTGTGCCCCTTGCTAGGGGAAACTCTGAGAATGAGAGGTTTGAAGACCCTCCGACTAGATTGAATGATGATATTTCGGGTTTTGATGATGATATGGCTGAATATGCTGCGGGGAAAGTGGCAGGGTCTCAAGCCAAACTGCAGAAACTCCGAGATCAGGTAGAGTCGGTTACCCGTAAGATGAGGGGCAAACATGAAGACCTGCTAGATTATGAGGCAATGACCTTTGAAGAACAGTTGCCAGCTCAATTCAAGATGCCAGATATGGCCAGGTTCAACGGGAATGGGGATCTGAGGGTCCATCTCCGTCAGTATGTTTGAGTTATGAGTTCAGTGGGTTTATCCAAGCGTCAGGTTCAGAAAATGTTTGGGATGTCACTCGAGGGGGCACCCGTGGTATGGTATCACAACCTGGAGAGGAAGATCAATGAGGATTGGAGGGAATTGGCATAGGCCTTTTTGAAACAGTATGTCACAGATCTGGAGATCGACTTGTCACTCCGGGACTTAGAAAACACCAAACAGAAGCCAAAAGAAAGCTTCAAGGAATATGTAGACCGTTGGAGGAGCCAGCTTTTGAAAATGCAGACTCGACCCTCAGAGAAGGACCAGATAAAGATGATTATCAATGGTACTAAAGCCCTCGATTTATGGAAAGCTGAGGAGAATGACTTCCATTATTACTGATTTCCGACAGTTGAGGGAAATTGTCATGGATATTGAGGAAGAAGAGGCTGAGAACAGAAAGTTATATAGCCTGAATATGAGGCCCATTGGGGGACCATCAGGTACCAAGCCTGTTGCTGCTGAGATTGCTGCTATCCGGAACTGGCGTTTCTCCAACTTGGGTAGACCTTTGTCTAAGGTACTGGAGAAATTAAAGAGAGAGAGACTTCTGAAACTCTTAGAAACCAAACCACTTCCACACCCTCTACCACCTCATCTCAACATGAACTAGTATTTCCATTTCCACCAACAGAATGGCCATGACACTGACAATTGTGCCCGCCTCCGCCATAAAATCCAAGACCTTATAGACTCCAAGACGATACCCGACCCTGAAACAGAACAGCCTAACACACACAAAAACCCTCTGCCGAATTACCACTCTATCCCACCACCAACCTATATGATAAACTGTGGCCTACCTGAAAGCCTTGTCCTCAAATCCTTTGACCACCAAGCCTTCTGCCTGGGAATTTGGGATAGCAGCAGCGAGGATGAAACATAACAGGGGAAGAATTTCTGGGAAGATTTCTCCAGTAGTGATGAAGAGGTGGTAAGTGGAATGACACGCAGCGGACGTTTCCACAGTGATACAGCTGAGAAGGGTAAAGAAGTGTTGACAGAAGGCAGAGACGTGTCTGAAAATATGGAGAATGCTGAGGGGGATGCAGTGCTATGTCAGTTGAGGAAGACACGGGCACACGTTAGCATCTGGGAATTGTTGTGTTCGTCTTAGGAGCACAGGCGGGCCATGGTTGAGGCCTAGAGCAAGATAGTGGTGACGGAGGATGCCAACCCCGCGATGTTTGTCAGATCAGTGTAAAAGGAAGCTTTGCAGATAATAACCTTTTCTGAGGAGGAACTCCCGACTGAGGGAAGGAACCATAATAAACCTTTATTCATCAGAGCTGAAGTGAGGGGCAAGAAGACATCTTGTGTGATGGTAGATGATGGCTCATCCATCAATGTGTGTCCATTGAAGATTTTGGCGAAGCTGGGTATGGAGGCAACGGATCTGGATCCCTCCAATATGACCATCAAAGCTTATGATGATAGCAAGCGAGGAGTTGAGGGTACCTTTGCCGCAGTAGTCAAGGTTGGCCCGATTGAGGATGAGGTTGAGTTCACAGTGCTGGATATCCCGGCTGCTTTTACTTTGTTATTGGGAAGGCAGTGGTTCCACAAGCTTAGGGGTGTGCCCTCCACTCTGTATCAGGTTATTAAGTTTCCCTACGGGGGAGAGATTGTCACCATCCGAGCTGAATTAGATAATGTTGTGGCTATTTTAGAGATACAGTCTTTCACGAGGTTCCAGGTATCGATAACTTTTAAGGAGTGGGTGGATCCTAAGGTAGCTAGGATCATGAAGAAGATGAAGTTCGAGCCGGGTAAAGGTTCGATATTGCCAAACTTTAAGGGGTAGACTACCCAGAGAGGGTTGGGATACATGTCTGATGAGGATAAGCCGAAAGCCAAGAAGAAAGGGTTGAAGCTGATGGAATTCTTTGTGAAGGCAACGGGATATCAGGGAGAACCTGAACCGGTATAATTCAATGGGATTGTGGTGCCCGGGTTTGATATCTTTCAGAAGGTGATAAGTGAGAAGTCACTGGCATCAGAAATTGCGAAGAAGGAAGAAGAGAAATGGGAAGAAGAGCTGATGAAGTTGGAGGGCTTGACCCTCGAGGAAAAGGAGGAAGACCCAGCTGTGAGAGATGAAGCATCTGTGGAGGATGAAGATGTTTATCTCTCTGTTTTATTTGAATGTATTCCTGCATCTACTAGCAATAAAGACAATCATTTTGCTTACTCGTCCGAGTCCATCCCTTTCAATTTACACGACTTGAGTATATTTGATATCAGCTCCACAAAAACAAATGCATTTAACCTTGGTACACTTGAAAGCCCCAGGGAAATTCTAATTGCAAGTGAGTTTACCTCTAAGGAGCGGAAGAAATTAGAAGGAATATTGGCCAAATATGCCAAAGTGTTTGCTTGGTCCTATGAGGACATGCATGGAGTAGACAGAAGCATCGCCCATCATACAATTCCAACTTATCCGAATATGAGGCCAGTGAAACAGAAACTCTGACGGATGAGGCCTGAGTGGGCCGAGAAGGTCAAGGAAGAAGTCAAGAAACAGATAGATGTGGGGTTCCTGGAAGTAGTGAAGTATCCTGAGTGATTGGTGAATATTGTGTCGGTGCCAAAGAAAGACGGGAAGGTCAGAATGTGTGTGGATTACAGAGATCTTAACAAGGCTTGCCCGAAAGATGATTTTCCTCTACCTCATATAGATGTGCTAGTTGACAGTGCGGCTTTATCTGCCATGTATTCATTTACAGATAGGTTTTTAGGATACAATCAGGTTCTCATGGCTGAAGAAGACAAGCACAAGACTGCATTTGTCACCGAGTGGGGCACATATTGTTACAAGGTAATGCCGTTTGGGCTCAAGAATGCAGAAGCTACTTATCAGTGGATGGCCACTACACTATTCCACGACTTGATGCACAAAGAGATTGAAGTATATATGGATGATATGATGGTGAAATCAAGACAAGAATTGGGCATATAGAAGCACTGGAGAAGTTCCTTCAGAGAGTTGACAAATACAACTTGCGGCTTAATCCCAAGAAATGTGTGTTTGGGGTAACGTCAGGAAAGTTGATGGGACATACAGTGGGAATGGGAGGAATAGAGGTAGACTCTGAGAAGATCAAAGCAATTACAGAGATGCCAGCACCGAAGACTGAGAAAGAAGTTAGGGCATTCCTCGGGAAAATTCAGTATATCAGTCGGTTCATCGCCAAGTTGACGTCAGTATGTGAGCCTATCTTCAAACTGCTAAGAAAAGACCAGCCAGTGAAATGGAATGAGCAATGTCAAGCAGCCTTCGACAAGATCAGAGAATACTTGGTAAAGCCTCATGTATTGAAACCTCCGAGGCCGGGCAGACCTTTGATATTGTATTTGGCCATAGAATCAGAAGCACTGGGGGCAATGATGGTACAAGCAGATGAGACAGGGGTAGAGCATGCAGTCTACTATCTCAATAAGAAGATGCTTACGTATGAAGCCCGTTATCAAGAGGTAGAGAAGATCTGTTTGGCAGTGGTATGGGCATCCAGAAAATTACGTCATTACTTCCAGTCTTACAAGATCCATGTGGTAGCCAAAGAAAATCCCTTGAAGTATCTACATTCAGTGCCTTCGCTAGTGAGGAAGTTGGGAAGATGGTTAGTGTTGCTGATAGAGTTTGACATTGAGTATCTCACCTCCAAAGTAATCAAAGGGCGAGCCGTAGTAGAGTTCCTGACATTACAACCTATTGAAGGGGATCAGTACAAGTTTGAATTCCCAGATGAAGAGATCCAAGCAATAACAGTTCAAGGATGGAAAATATATTTCGACGGAGTAGTGAATTACAAAGGAGCCGAAATTAGGATTGTGATAGTAACTCCCGGAGGAGAGACCTTGCCTATGGCCAAGAGATTGACGTTCGAAGTAACTAACAACATGGCCGAGTATGAAGCATGTGTTTTTGGATTGACTGCATTGATAGCCTTGAAGGCTGATAGCGTGGAGGTCTACGGAGATTTGATGTTGGTAGTCCGACAGATGCAGGGAGAGTGGGAATTGAAGGAAGAACGGTTGAAACCTTACCTTTTTTACCTCAGAAAATTGGCACAAGCTATCCCCGATTGTAAGTTTCAGCACTTGCCGCGAGAAGAGAATCAGACGGCAGACGCATTAGCTACACTTGCAGCGACTTGGGAAAATCCAGAGAAGTTAGTGATGAAACCACTGGTGCTGACAACAGCAAGCAGACCCGTTTATGAGATAGAAAGAGTTTTGGAAGTGGAGATCGACGACGGAAAACCTTGGTACCATGATATTCAGCAATACCTGGAACTCAGAGTACTCCCAGAAGAAGCCAGCAGAAAAGACATGATAGCTATTCAGAAGTTGGCTTCTCAGTATGTGGTTTTGAAAGGAGAATTGTACAAGAGACGGGCAAATGGCGTTCAGCTGAAGTGTTTGAGAAAATAAGAAGCTCATAAGACAATGGAAGAAGTACATGTCGGGGTATGTGGACCGCACATGAATGGGTTGAACTTGTCTCGCAAGATTGTAAGGCAAGGCTTCTACTGGTTGACCATGGAGACAGACTGTGCAAAGCTGGTAAAATATTGTCATGATTGTCAAGCACACGGTAATTTGAACCATCTGCCTCACACAGAGTTACACGGGCTATCAGAGCCATGGCCTTTCTCAGCATGGGGAATTGATATGATCGGGGAGATTCTACCGAATGCATCGAATAGACATCGTTTTATAGTAGTGGCAGTGGACTACTTCTCAAAATGGGTGGAAGCCGAGTCATTTCGTAACGTCACAGCGAAGCAGATGGTGAAGTTCATAGCTCGGAACATCATATGTCGATATGGGATGCCGTATCATGTAGTGACAGATAACTGAGTTTAGTTTCAAGGGGAAACGAATGCAATGCTACAGAGATATGGGATAGGACATCACAAGTCGTCATCTTACCGGCCGCAGGAAAATGGGGCAGTCGAGGCAGCCAATAAGATAGTTTAGCCAAGATGACAGAGAACTGTAAAGATTGGGCTAACAAGCTACTGTATGCCCTGTGGGGGTACAGAACATCAGTAAGAATAGCAACAGGAGCCACACCTTACTATTTGGTCTATGGAATGGAAGCAGTACTGCCAGTGGAAGTTGAGATACAATCCTTGAGGGTATTAGCAGAAACAGAGTTACCTGAACAAGAATGGGCCGCACAGAGATTTGAACAGTTAGCACTACTGGATGAAAATAAGCTGAAGTCTTTGCATCACATGCAGATTTATCATAAGAGACTAGCCCGAGCATTCAACAAGAAGGTGTGTCCTACTAGGATTAGAAAGTGTGATTTGGTACTTAAGCAGTCGAGGCCGTCGACGACAGACCCAAGAGGAAAGTTCAGACCTAACTGGGAAGGACCCTACATAGTGCAGAAAGTAATGGGAAATGGGGCAGTGAGACTATCAGATTTGGAAGGGAACGAGTTCACCGAGCCGATCAACGTGGATAGATTGAAGCATTATTTTACCTGAGAGAAAGAAGACCGAGCAGTCACCAAGGGAATTGATAGAAGACCTAACCCAACGGGGTAGGAAACTCATTCATGCATGCATGCATACACGTAACATATTTGCATTCTTTTTGTGTTTGTTCTGTTTTGTAATAACAGGTTTCAAATAAGAAACAGAGAAAGCGGAAAATGCAAGCCAACCTAAAGCAACAACGCATTAGTATCATTTTGGAGATGAGTCTCAGGGTCGTGACCCACATCAGCATCATTTTTGGGGATGAGTCCCGGGGCGAGGCCCACATCAGCATCAGTTTTGAGGATGAGTCTCAGGGTCATGACCCACATCATCAGCAGTTTTGGGGATGCGTCCCAGGGTCGTGACCCACATCATCAGTCTTGGGATGAGTCCCAGGGTCGAGGCCCACATCAGCATCAGTATCAGTTTTAGAGATGAGTCTCAGGGATGAGGCCCACATCCACATCAGCATCATCATCAGTAGTTTTGGGGATGCGTCATAGGGTCGTGACCCACATTGTCAGCGTTATCGGGATGCGTCCCAGGGTCGAAGCCCTTGTTATCGGTTGCAGTTATCGGGATGCGTCCCAGGATCGTTGGCCCCCTACATCATCAGTTTTAGGGATGCGTCCCAGGGTCGTGACTCATATTGTCAGCGGTATTGAGATGCGTCACAGGGTCGAGGCCCCCATTGTCGGTTGCAGTTATCGGGATGTATCCCAGGGCGTTGGCCCCATGCATCATCAGTTTTGAGGATGTGTCCCAGGGTCGTGACCCATATTATCAGCGGTATTGGGATGTATCCCAGGGTCGGGGCCCCCGTTGTCGGTTGCATTTATTGGGATGCGTCCCAGGATCGAAGTCCACTACATCATCAAATCAGCTCGAAGCAGCAGGTAAGTCAGGTGGCAGCTGGCAGCTGGCGAGCCAGGTAAGTAAAAATACATTGCACAACTTTGATAGGATTGTCATTGTCACACACTGCACAAGTCCCATCAAAGTGGGGGTGACTGTAGGCACTGCATTTTACATATAAGTCCCGATGATGAGTCTCGTACGGAGGCACTACTCTTTAGGTTGCGGAAGTCACAGGAAACGAATGTCGGAAGGGGAAATTCAGAATAAGTATGTCATCGGATTCAATTCATATGTTCACTGCTTTCGTTCGTGCTACGTTCGTGAACACGTTCGAACGTCAAGCAGATTACGAGCGTTCGTGTAGCGTTCGAATAGGCGTTTGAACGATGTCGATAATTCTGGTTTTGTTGCTAGCCTCACACCCAAGCCCATTTAGCCCACCAAAACCCACCCAAAAATAATTAAAACATTTAAAACATGTCACAAATTAAAATAACATCCTTCCTAA
>SKCR01027668.1:0-120535 GCA_019454045.1 Zanthoxylum bungeanum | reverse complement strand
TGTAAGGCTTTATGCGATTTAGGTGCCAGTGTTAATTTAATGCCTTTTTCTATTTACAAAAACTGCAAATTGGAGAAGCAATGCCTACCTCGGTATCTTTGCAACTTGCTGATCGAACGCTCGCATTTCCGAGAGGAGTCGTTGAAAATGTGCTAGTCAAAGTTGACAAACTCATCCTTCCCGCAGACTTCATCATCCTTGACATGGAAGAAGACAAAGAAATACCTATCATTCTTGGGAGACCATTTTTGGCTACAGGTAAAACTGTAATTGATGTGCAAAAAGGAGAACTAACCATGAAAGTGCAGGACCAAGAAGTGACATTTAATGTTTTCAAAGCTATGAAAATTCCGAGCGATGGAAAAGAAGAAGAAGAAGAATGCTTCAGAGTTGATGTTATTGATAGTATCATTCAGGATACTGAGCCAAATCCCACGGATACACTTGAAGCTTGCATCACCAATATGACTAACAGCGAGCTAGATACTGAAATCCTGGAATGTATCAACTACCTTGACAAACCATTCCGATTCAAAGCAACACCACCAGTTGAAAGCTTGGATCTCGGCCAAAGAAAGATCGAATCAAGCCTTCGATTGAAGAACCACCACAGCTGGAGCTGAAAGTCACTTCTGAGCCATCTCAGGTATGTATTTCTTGGAAACTCTTCTGAATTACCTGTTATTATTTCTTCTTCTCTAACATTGGATCAGGAAGAAAAGCTACTGAGAGTGTTACGAGAGCACAAAAAAGCCATTGGCTGGACTATAGCAGACATTCGAGGCATTAGTCCATCATTTTGCATGCACAAGATTCTGATGAATGATGAATACAAACCCACAGTGGAGCATCAACGGAGACTCAATCCAATCATGAAGGAAGTTGTGAAGAAAGAAATCATCAAATGGTTGGATGCTGGCATCATTTACCCCATCTCAGATAGCACTTGGGTAAGTCCCATGCAGTGTGTACAAAGAAAGGAGGAATTACTGTGGTCACCAATGAAAAGAACGAGCTGATCCCAACAAGAACGGTGACTGGATGGAGAGTATGCATGGATTATAGGAAACTTAACAAAGCCACGAGGAAGGACCATTTTCCGCTACCATTTATTGACCAGATGTTAGACAGGCTGGCAGGACATGAGTTCTATTGCTTTCTGGACGGATATTCAGGGTACAATCAGATTGCCATCGCACCATAAGACCAGAGGAAAAACTACCTTTACATGTCCCTATGGTACTTTTGCTTTCCGCAGGATGCCATTTGGATTATGTAATGCTCCTGCTACATTTCAGCGTTGCATGATGGCCATCTTCTCAGACATGTTGGAGCAGAGTATGGAGGTTTTTATGGATGATTTTTCTGTGTTTGGAGATTCTTTTGACCATTGTTTGCAAAATTTGGAACAGGTGTTACAAAGGTGCGCGAAGATACAAACCTGGTACTCAACTGGGAGAAATGCCACTTTATGGTGCATGAAGGCATTTGCACACTGGATCTCACAAAAGGGGATTGAGGTAGACAAAGCAAAGATAGAGATAATTGAAAAACTACCTCCACCAACATCTGTCAAAGGGATTCGGAGTTTTCTTGGACATGCAGGTTTTTACAGGAGATTTATCAAAGACTTTTCCAAGATTGCCAAACCTCTTTGCAATCTTCTGGAAAAGGATGTGCCTTTCAATTTCACCAAAGATTGCCAGAAAGCCTTTGAAATCTTAAAACAGAAGCTGGTCTCTGCCTCCCATCATAGTAGCACCAGACTGGACCATTCCATTTGAGGTAATGTGTGATGCTAGTGATTTTGCTGTAGGTGCAGTTTTGGGACAACGTAAAGCGAAGTTTTCCACACCATTTACTACTCCAGCAGAACTTGAATGAAGCTCAACTCAACTACACAACAACTGAAAAGGAGTTGCTTAGCAGTTGTATATGCTTTTGACAAATTCCGCTCCTATCTGTTGGGTCCTAAAGTGGTGGTCTACACAAATCATTCAGCAATCAAATATCTGATCACAAAGAAAGATGCCAAACCCAGATTGATCCGTTGGATACTTCTTCTGCAAGAATTCGACGTGGAGATTCGAGACAGGAAAGGAACAGAAAACCAAGTGGCAGACCACTTATCGAGGCTCGAGAATGGAGAAACAGCTGGCAAAGAATTATCAATCAAAGAAACTTTCCAGATGAACAGCTGTTCGCCATGAAACAACAGGAAGTCCCTTGGTATGCTGACTATGTCAACTACATTGTGTCAGGAAAATGGCCGTTGGAATGGACAACTCAGCAACGGAAGAAGTTCTTCAAAGAAGTCAAGCACTATGTCTGGGATGAACCGTACCTGTTTAAACCTGTGCTGATCAATTATTGAGACGGTGTGTTCCACATGAGGAGGTCAACAGTGTTTTGCAACACTGTCATTCATCACCATACGGCGGACACTTCAGCGGAAACAAAACTGCAGCAAAGTCCTTCAATCAGGTTTGTTCTGGCCCACACTTTTTAAAGATGCTTATCTTTTTGCTTTTCAATGTGACAGGTGCCAGAGAACGGGGAATATTTCGAGGAGAAATGAAGGACCGTTGCAAAACATTCTGGAAGTGGAGATATTCGATGTATGGGGTATTGATTTCATGGGACCCTTTGTTCCATCATTTGGAAACTTGTACATCCTGGTTGCTGTAGACTACGTCTCCAATGGGTTGAAGCAATTGCACTGCCATCCAATGATTCAAAAGTGGTGATCAAATTCTTGAAAAAGAACATTTTCACTCGATTCGGAACACCTCGGGCAATTATCAGCGATGGTGGGGCTCACATTTCTGCAACAGATACTTTGATGCACTCCTATCCAAATATGGAGTTACTCACAAGATTGCCACAGCTTACCATCCACAGTCAAATGGACAGGTTGAAGTTTCAAACAGGGAGATCAAGAGAATCCTAGAAAGAACCGTTGGATCAACAAGGAGGGACTGGTCAACAAAACTAGATGATGCATTATGGGCCTACCGAACAGCTTACAAGACACCCATTGGTATGTCCCCATATCGATTGGTGTTTGGGAAAGCATGCCATCTACCAGTTGAGCTTGAACACAAGGCATACTGGGCACTGAAGAAGTTGAATCTTGACTCACAAGCTGCAGGAGAGAAAAGATTTCACCAACTCAATGAATTGGAGGAATTTCGCCTACAGGCTTATGACAATGCCAAATTATACAAGGAAAAGACCAAAAAATGGCATGACCGAAAAATAGTGCACAGACAGTTGGAACCAAGGCAGCAGCAGGTGTGTTGTACAACTCAAGATTGAAACTTTTCCCTGGAAAGTTGAAATCTAGGTGGTCGGACCATTTGTGATCACTCAGGTTTTTACCATATGGAGCTGTTGAGTTACTGGATCCCAATACCAACAACACATTCAAAGTTAACAGTCAGCGTGTCAAGCACTACTGGGGAGAATCATTTGAGCGACAAAAAGAAAGTGTCACACTTTCAGATCCATCAAAACGTTCGAGAAGCCACGTCTAGCTGACGACTTAAAACTTAGCGCTCGCAGGGAGGCAACCCATGCAGTTTTTGTATATATTGTGATTTGGTGTGATTTATTTTGTGTGTTTAGTTTTTGCAGATTAAGTCATTTCAAGATGGAAGAAGCTCTCGCAAATCTTCACAAGCAATTTCCTTCTCTCCCTCAAAAATCTCTGATGAAAGTCTACAAAGCTCGCTTGGAACGGATGAGACTTACTGACAATTCATGGTGGCCCAATGACATTCGTTGGGTAATTGAAGCACGGAGTCCGATTGGCAGGTGAGTCTTCTGACTCTTTTATTTCACATCTGCCTGGTTTGGAAGAAGCACCTATGCAAAGAAACGAAGAGCTAAGCAAATGGTGTTTGTTACAAATGTGCACGTTGGAATTGTAATACTCGTTGTCGTTCTTTAGGAATGGTGTCTGTTAATCGTGAAGACAAAATTAAATTCATTAGGGATGGCTTGAGTAAGGAGTCTTTAGATGATATATCTTCGACTCTTGAGACGCATCCCAGTGGATATGTTCACATAGCCTTTCGCAAATTACATACACAATTTCAAAAAGAAAGACAACAGTTAAGTCTCGGGAATCTGACTCAAAAAGACCTGTTTGCCAATTTATAAGAAAATTGGATGGGAAGCTTGTCCCTGACGCATAGACGTCAATCAAGCCGTTATTTTATTTGTAAAATTATATCTCTTTGTCTTTTCCTAATAATTGTGATTTGTTTTGTTGTTTTCTTTTATTTTCTCCGACAGGATCCAGATTTGTTGACTATCACGATCTATTTTACTATTTTGCTACTAATCGTCCTTTGGAAGATACTTGTGCTATTTTTACTCACCCTTTTCAGGTATTATAAATTCAACTCATCATTGCACTTTTGAAGACATCCAGAGTAAAAAAATGGAAACCACTTCAAGAAGACGAGTTGAAAACATTTGTGTGTTTTGCGGTAGTACTGTTGGTACTAAACCACAATACATAGAAGCAGCACAGAAATTGGGTCGAGTCTTAGCTGTAAGGAATATGCACTTAATATATGGGGAGGCAATCTTGGACTAATGGGGATTGTTTCAAAGGCCGTACAGGAAGGAGGCAGTCACGTTTTGGGAATCATCCCAAAACCCTTGGCAGAGGCAAATCTTATTGAACCATCAAACGGAGAGGAACTGATCGTACCAGGTATGTCTGAACGACTGATAGAAATGATTAACCGTGCTGATGCTTTTATTGCTTTGCCAGGTGGCTTGGGCACATTGGAGGAAATTTTTATTGTACTATCTTGGGCGAACCTAAACATACACCAGAAACAATTGGGCTGTACAACGTTGATGGGTTTTATGATTTTCTTTGTGTTTTCTTGATGATGCTCGAAGAAATGGGTTCGTGTCAAAACCTTTAAAGAACTCCTCTTTACTGCCAGAACTGCTCCAGATCTAATTGACCAACTCATAGCCTATGAACCAAAGTTGACCCTATCATATCAAAGATAAATTGGTCCGAGGACGATCGTGGTAAGAGGCGTAGAATTAATCTGGATCTTAACCTTTAATTTCCTGTAATTTTCAGCTAACCAGGTACGACCTTCTAAACTCTTCTTCTACTGTTTAAGACATTGGGGACAATGTCTCATTTAGGTTTGGGGGAGGAAATTAGTTGATTAGTATCTTGTTTTTAGTTGTGTGTTGTTATTTTTATTTTTAGTCCTAAATTTTTCGAAAAATACAAAAAAATTGAAAAATTTTTCAAAAATTACAAAAATATTTTGCATTTTGTGTTTTTATTTTGACTAAAAAGGTGAAATGGTAAGAGATAGCCGAGTAAGGAGTTTCCACTCCTGAGACGTATCTCCAACCTATTTTGAAACAAGTTAATTTTTGTTTATTTCATTTTAAATTATTTAATTTGTGAATTCTCTATAATACTGACTAAAATGGATCTTCATATGCTTAGTTGGCAGATATTATCAACATACATGGAAACATACAGACATGAGCTGTAATTGAAAAGTTTGTAATATTTCGTGCTCTAGTTTAATTGGAGGAAGCATCTATAAATAGTAATGGAATAAAAAAAAAAAAAATAAAATTTCTGATGTACAAAAATAAGATCTAAGATCCGGGTTATTAAGTCTGTAAGGGTGTTTTAACACCTAGTGCCCTAAAACCACTGGTTTGGGAGTCACTGGCCCAAAGCTCGCTACATGGATCGAATATGCTACAAAAAAATATTATATCTGAAGTCTGAGTAATTAAGTTCGTAGGGTGTTAACACCTAGTGCCCTAAAGCCAACTGGTTTGGGAGCCACCAACCCAAAGCTCGCTACATAGACGGAAGGTATTGTATATAAATAAAAAAGTCAAAATTCAGAAAAACCAAGAAAAAATCAGAAAAATCAGAAAAAGTATTCCATTGCTACAAAAGGTGTGAAATCTGATAGAACTTTAGGACAAAAATATTACTCTCTTATCAACCGCACTTATGACTGTTGTGGGAAAAAATGAGTTGATTAATATTTTGTTGGCTGTGTATATAGAGAATGGTAAATATAATCGGAGAATTTACTTATTCGGTAATTAGAAAGAAACAAAACACTAGTAACTTGGAGTAGAAGTTTCACCTAATTAGTCACTAACATCTTTATTCTCTTTTCGCTTGTCTTTTTGCTTTTGTGTGCATTAGTTTTACTACCTTTTTTTACTTTTGTAAAAAATGTTGTGGGTATCATTGCTGTAAGCCCTCACGAGACTATAACTCGTCCACTAGGGACACCTAGGGTTTAAAGGCTTGTTACATATGCTAAATGCAACCGTGATCCCTACGAAAGTGGCTTAGTTAAATTTAATTATGTTATTTTATTCTATGTTTTGCTCGAGGACTAGCAAAATGTTAGGTTTGGGGGTGAATCTTTCAACTTTGGGGGAAGCTTCCTCTGAATGAGTATTCCCGCCTGTCACGCGGGTTGACCCGGGTTCGATCCACGGCAACGGCGCCAACCAAAAATTGACCGGCATAAACACACACGTATAACGCAAGCGTACGTATCGTTCAAGTAGTATAAAAAGTATCGATCCCACGAGGACTTAATACCTAAGTATTAATTTTATGAGGTTAAATGATTACTAGTATCAAACAGGTTGTTTAATTGATTTGAAATGACGACGATTCTAAATTTAAAGATTAGTAAATAAAATTGTTCGAATGTAGATTTTAAGAAAATTCAATATTAAAAACTATCTAGGGTTGTGATTTATTCCAATATTATTTAAAGATGAAGTGGTTATCTTATAGTTGGGTAATATATTGATTTATTAACCTGGAACACTAATTTATGTAAAAGCCTCTTCCGATGGTCAATTACAAATACCTAGTATAATCCAATTGAACCATATGTCTATGTCAACCAAATTACCTAGATTCATTAAGATTAAGTTCCAATTATGGCTACCCCCGCCCGACAGGTATATTCCTATCCTGTAAGGAAATCTATTAAAAGGGTTATCTATCCTTAAGGAAGATCGTGGGCTATTGAGTCTAAGGTCTTAAACTTAAAATCCCTATGTCTAGTTCATTTTAAGTTTACCTAATCAATTTAATTTATGGCCAGTTAATTAAAGAGCATTAAGATTAAGACTCAATAAATAAATCTTTATATTACCCAAATTATAATCTAACCCTTATAAACCGTGATATTGAAATTCATCACAACCCTAGATACTAACTTAGTTATGACACATAGCTAGGGCTAGTAAAAACTTAAAAGTAAAAACCATAAGTAACAGTGCTGAAAAGTAATTGCAGTAAAGTAAAGCTTAAAAGTAAATAAAATAAAATGCTAAGGTAAAAGGAATTATTTCTACTACTACTTATTTAGATATCTCCCAGTAAAATAATATATAAACTTGTGATAATATTTTACCAACCGACCAATCTGGCGGTATCCTGATTAAGTCAAATTAAGTCCAACCAGCCATATAGGTGGTAATATTGTCCATAATCAAGCCATAAAGGCGGGGTCGGTATCAAATAAATAGTAAAAATATTATTTTTTAGGAGATTAATCTAAATAGTAATAGTAAAAGAATTACCTTTCACCTTAGCTAGGGAAATTACCTCCTAATGGTAAATAGTAAAAACTGTAAAATAAAGAAAGTAAATTATTATTATTACAAAACGTAATTAAAAATTAATTACAAAAGTAAAAATTAAAAACTAAAGATTCTAGAGAGAGAAACTCTTTTTTTACACCGAAATGAAATAGAAGAGAGAGAATTGGTCTGCAAAATCTGAAATTTGCACTGAATTTATAGAAAAATTTTGCTCAGCGTCGCGACGCTGGAATAGTTCGACGTGGCACGCTGAGGAGGCGACACGTGGCACGGCGGCTGACTGTTCACGCGACACGTGGCAATGTGGCTAAGACTTAATTATTGTGATGACGTCATTGATGACGTCATGCTGATGTGGCGCTGAGGTGGCAAGGCGACTGACTGTTCAACTGTCGACACCATAGGATTGCGACACGTGGCGACACGTGTCACGCTGTGATTGGCTGATGCTGACGTGGAAAGTTGACTTGGTTCACCTTGTGACGTGGCGGATGACGTGGCGTGACACATGGCGAAGTTGACTTTTTGACCGATGACATGGCTGATGACGAGGCGACACGTGTCAACTCTGAGTGTCGGCAGCATATGATGCTGACACGTGTCACGGCGCACGTTAGCAAATTGGCTGTGATGGTGACACGTGGCACGGCGCACGTTAGCAAAGTCAAACTTCTCAAATTCTGACCAGTTGACCAGGCGCATGTTAGCAGATTCGGCGTATGCTGGGCGTCGCGACGCTGAAGGTCTAGGCGTCGCGACGCTGGAAATTACCAAAATGGCCTTTTTCGTCAATTTTCACTGTTTTGCCCCAAATCACCTCCAGAATGTCCTGAAACTTTATTTATCTACAAAATAACACAAAACACATCAAAAATTCACAAGACTCAAGAAACTATACAAAATATTATGACAAATGAGTGGGAAATAGTGATAAAAATACCCTCATCACACCCCCAAACCTAACATTTTGCTAGTCCTCGAGCAAAACATAGAATAAAATAACATAATTAAAATTTAACTAAGCCACTTTCGTAGGGATCACGGTTGCATTTAGCATATGTAACAAGCCTTTAAACTCCTAGGTGTCCCTAGTGGACGAGTTGTAGTCTCGTGAGGGCTTACAGCAATGATACCCACAAACATTTTACAAAAGTAAAAAAAGTAGTAAGTAAAACTAATGCACACAAAAGCAAAAAGACAAGCGAAAAGAGAATAAAGAAGTTAGTGACTAATCAGGTGAAACTTCTACTCCAAGTTACTAGTGTTTTGTTTCTTTCTAAATTACCGAATAAGTAAATTCTCCGATTATATTTACCATTCTCTATATACACAGCCAACAAAATATAATCAACTCATTTTTGCCCACAACGGTCATAAGTGCGGTTGATAAGAGAGTAATATTTTTGTCTTAAAGTTCTATCAGATTTCACACCTTTTGTAGCAATGGAATACTTTTCTGATTTTTCTGATTTTTCTTTGCTTTTTCTGAATTTTGACTTTTTATTTATATACAATACCTTCCGTCTATGTAGCGAGCTTTGGGTTGGTGGCTCCCAAACCAGTTGGCTTAGGGCACCAGGTGTTAAGACACCCCTACGAACTTAATTACTCAGACTTCAGATATAATATATTTTTTTGTAGCATATTCGATCCATGTAGCGAGCTTTGGGCCAGTGACTCCCAAACCAGTTGGTTTTTAGGGCACTAGGTGTTAAAAACACCCTTACAGACTTAATAACCCGGATCTTAGATACTTTATTTTTGTACATCAGAAATTTTATTATTTTTTTTTTATTCCATTACTATTTATATATGCTTCCTTCAATTAAACTAGAGCACGGAATATTACAAACTTTTCAATTGCAGCTCATGTCTGTATGTTCCATGTATGTTGATAATATCTGCCAACTAAGCATATAAAGATCCATTTTAGTCAGTATTATGGAGAATTCACAAATTAAATAATTTAAAATGAAATAAACAAAAATTAACTTGTTTCAAAAATAGGTTGGAGATACGTCTCAGGAGTGGAAACTCCTTACTCGGCTATCTCTTACCAATTTCACCTTTTAGTCAAAATTTAAAAACACAAAAATGCAAAATATTTTTGTAATTTTTGAAAAATTTTTCAATTTTTTTTGTATTTTTCGAAAAAATTTAGGACTAAAAATAAAATAACACAACAAACTAAAAACAAGATACTAATCAACTAATTTCCTATGGATGAGTGGTATTTTTATCACTATTTCCCACTCATTTATCCTAATATTTTGTATAGTTTCTTGAGTCTTGTGAATATTTTGATGTGTTTTGTGTTATTTTGTAGATAAATAAAGTTTCAGGACATTCTGGAGGTGATTTGGGGCAAAACAGTGAAAATTGGCGAAAAAGGGCATTTTGGTAATTTCCAGCATCGCGACGCCCAGCATACGCCGAATCTGCTAACATGCGCCTGGTCAACTGGTCAGAATTTGAGAAGTTTGACTTTGCTAACGTGCGCCGTGCCACGTGTCACCATCACAGCCAATTTGCTAACGTGCGCCGTGACACGTGTCAGCATCATATGCTGCCGACACTCAGAGTTGACACGTGTCGCCTCGTCATCAGCCATGTCATCGGTCAAAAAGTCAACTTCGCCATGTGTCACGACGTCACAAGGTCAACCAAGTCAACTTTCCACGTCAGCATCAGCCAATCACAGCGTGACACGTGTCGCCACGTGTCGCAATCCTATGGTGCCGACAGTTGAACAGTCAGTCGCCTTGCCACGTCAGCGCCACATCAGCATGACGTCATCAATGACGTCATCACAATAATTGAGTCTTGCAAGCCGCCTTGCCACGTGTCGCGTGAACAGTCAGCCGCCGTGCCACGTGTCGCCTCCTCAGCGTGCCACGAAGAACTATTCCAGCGTCGTGACACTGGCTTGGCGTCGCGACGCTGAAGCAAAATTTTTCTATAAATTCAGTGCGAATTTCAGATTTTGCAGACCAATTCTCTCTCTTCTATTTCCGTGTAAAAAGAGAGTTTCTCTCTCTAGAATCTTTAGTTTTTAATATTTTACTTTTGTAATTAATTTTTAATTACGTTTTGTAATAATAATAATTTACTTTCTTTATTTTACAGTTTTTACTATTTACCATGAGGAGGTAATTTCCCTAGCTAAGGTGAAAGGTAATTCTTTTACTATTACTATTTAGATTAATCTCCCTAAAAAATAATATATTTACTATTTAAAATACTGATTAATAAAGGATACCGCTATGTTGGTCGGTTGGCAATTCAATTTAATTTGGTTTAAACCTGATTAATCAAGGATACCGCTATATTGGTCGGTTGGTAAATTTATTTTCTATTGGTTTGAACCTGATTAATCAAGGATACCGCCAGATTGGTCGGTTGGTAAATTTATTTTGATACCGCCTTTATGGCTGGATTATGGACAAATATTACCACCTATATGGCTGGTTGGACTTAATTTGACTTAATCAGGATACCGCCAGATTGGTCGGTTGGTAAAATATTATCACAAGTTTATATATTATTTACTGGGAGATATCTAAATAAGTAGTAGTAGAAATAATTCCTTTTACCTTAGCATTTTATTTTATTTTACTTTTAAGCTTTTACTTTACTGCAATTACTTTTCAGCACTGTTACTTTATGGTTTTACTTTTAAGTTTTTACTAGCCCTAGCTATGTGTCATACTAAGTTAGTATCTAGGGTTGTGATGAATTTCAATATCACGGTTTATAAGGGTTAGATTATAATTTGGGTAATATAAAGATTTATTTATTGAGTCTTAATCTTAATGCTCTTAATTAACTAGCCATAAATTAAATTGATTAGGTAAACTTAAAATGAACTAGACATAGGGATTTTAAGTTTAAGACCTTAGACTCAATAGCCCACGATCTTCCTTAAGGATAGATAACCTTTTAATAGATTCCTTACAGGATAGGAATATACCTGTCGGGCGGGGGTAGCCATAATTGGAACTTAATCTTAATGAATCTAGGTAATTTGGTTGACATAGACATATGGTTCAATTGGATTATACTAGGTATTTGTAATTGACCATCAGAAGAGGCTTTTACATAAATTAGTGTTCCAGGTTAATAAATCAATATATTACCCAACTATAAGATAACCACTTCATCTTTAAATAATATTGGAATAAATCACAACCCTAGATAGTTTTTAATATTGAATTTTCTTAAAATCTACCTTCGAACAATTTTATTTACTAATCTTTAAATTTAGAATCGTCGTCATTCAAATCAATTAAACAACCTGTTAGATACTAGTAATCATTTAACCTCATAAAATTAATAACTTAGGTATTAAGTCCTCGTGGGATCGATACTTTTTATACTACTTGAACGATACGTACGCTTGCGTTATACGTGTGTGTTTACGCCGGTCACTAACTTAGTTATGACACATGGCTAGGGCTAATAAAAACTTAAAAGTAAAATTCATAAAGTAAAAATGCGAAATAGTAAATGCGGTAAAGTAAATACTAAAAGTAAATTACAATAAAATAAAATGCTAAGGTAAAAGGAATTACTTTTACTATTTTAGATATCTCCCATAAAATAATATATAAACTTGTGATAATATTACCAACCAGCATATAGGCGGTAACCTGATTAATTCAAATTAAGTCCGACCAGCCATAAAGGCGGTATGATTTGTCCATGAACCTGCCATATATGCGGTAAGAAAATTTAATTACCAACCAGCCATATAGGCGGGGTATCTTGATTAGTCAGGATTAAACCAATTTAAATTTAATAGCCAACCGACCAATATGGCGGTATCCTTATTAAGTCAAATTTTAAATAGTAAATATATTATATTTAAGGGAGATTAATCTAAATAGTAACAGTAAAAGAATTACCTTTCACCTTAGCAATGAGAAGTTACATCATCATGGTTGAATAGTAAAACTGAAACAGTAAAAACAAGATAAATTACTATTAGTATACAAAAAGTAATTACTATTACAGAATGTAATTAAAAATTAATTACAAAACTTAAATTAAAAGAAACTAGAGAGGAAACTCCATATTACATCAAAGAAATGAGAGAGAATGGTGCAACTAAAACAGAAATTTCGAGCTCAATTTATAGGCAAATTTTGCGTCTGGCGTCGCGACGCCAAATTCCTTCTTGCGTCGCGACGCTGGCTCTGTTGACTTTGGTCCACGCGGTTTGACTTTGACCGTTGACGCGGATTACGTCGGCCCAATAAGAATTCAACACGTGGTACGCGGTAGATTCGGTTCAATGAGAAGATGACACGTGGCAGAAGACGATTTGCCGATGATTCGGTCCAATGAGAAGATGACACGTGTCACGCGGAGTGTCGGCACCATAGGCTTGTGACACGTGTCCCGGCGCATGTTAGCGGATCCTCTGTGATGGTGACACGTGGCACGGCGCACGTTAGCAAAGTCAAACTTCTAAAATTCTAACCCGTTGACCCGGCGCACGTTAACAGCTTTGGTGCATGTTAGGCTTTGCGACGCCAAGGGCTTGCGGGTCGCGACGCGCATAAATTACCAAAATGCCCTTTTTCCAATTTTCCCTTTTTTGGTCCAAATCACCTCCAGAATGTCCTGAAACTTTATTTATCTACAAAAATAACACAAAACACATCAAAATATTCACAAAACTCAAGAAACTATACAAAATTAGGTTAAATGAGTGGAAATAGTGATAGATTTATCACTCATCAAAGCCTACCCAAAGAACCAAGCCCACGCCCATGGAGCCTAAGTCACGCCCATCACTCTCTAGATTAGGGATATGCACATTTAACACATGCTAAAATCAAGTCAAATCCCTTCCTAATTAAAAGAAATCTCATAGATCCCTTTCCTAATCAAAGCCAATCATAATCCTAAATTATGAGATCTTTCCTTATGAGATACCAATTAGAGAGATGTCACCATCAATAGGAGATTCTTTCCTATTCCAATAAGGAAAGTCACCCCTCCCTTGCTTATAAAAAAAACCATTCACCACCCTTCACGAACCCTGGCAGATTCACACAAAAATAATAACCTTAAACCAGCCTTAGTCACGCCCCTTGACCATTAGCCGAAAACACCCAACTCCAGCGCATAAACACCTAAGCACATAGCCCCCACACTCATCAACAACTAACCTTCACGCTAATTGCTCTCCACTCAACGCCTACCAACAAACAAAAATCACTAGCCTTCGCCCTTAGCAACAGCAATCAACGCCCCCCACGTCCACACCACAACAGCCACGCAACTGCCCCCACATCACCATCAAACCAGCTTAGTCCAGTCGCAAACCTCGCCTAAATTCCACGCCCAAACTGCTCACTGACCAGCCCACTGCACCGTGCACGTACTGGCCACTAAACTATCCAGTTTAATGCAGAATTAAACCCTGAAAGTACCCCTTGAACAGCCCTAAAACTGCACTGAAATCTGCTAGTTTCAGACCCTGAAACTCAACCCCCTAGCCTCCAAAAACCACCAAAATAGTTCTTTAAAAACCAAAACAGTAGCCTAAAAATAGCAGTAAAACAGCAGCAAACGAGTAAAAAAAGAGTAATCAGCCCGAAAGCAAAACAGCGAGGGAAAGACGTTGAGTTGGTGTGAACCGAAAGAGTGCGGATCATTCACCCTTCCAACGGACGTGTAACGCCTTTTTTGAGACGACAAAGAGGTTAGACCTGAGGGCACCCTTTTATTTATTATCTTTCATTTATTTTATTTATTTTAGAAATATTATCGCATGAGAGTCGTTTGAGGCATGATGTGATTATTGGATGAGCGAAATTGTGTTCCCTTTTATGGTATATAGGATGGAAACCCAGACGTAAATTCCGTAGCCGAATCCGAATGGACGGTAGTGCGGTTTATACTCGGGATACAACGCCACGTACCACTTAAGAGACACGTATTTCATCTCATCCAAACTTGTGTTTGAGCATGATGTAGTTCGTAGATTATTTAGTTATTATTTAAAGCATGATGTAGTTTAGTTTATGTTTATTTTCAAGCATGATTATGTTATTTTATGCGTGGTATTTTGTTTAGTTTATGATTATGTTTAAGTAGTTATTTGTTTATTTTGGTTTAATGTCTCAATGTGATCATTGTGTGATATTGCGTGTTTGCCGTTTAAAGACTTATTTTCGAGCATGCAAACTTAGATTATGAGTTATTTTGATGAATGCATACTAGACATAGATTACCCTTGAGCATGAATGTTGAATAGATTCGGTTAGTTTATTGCACAAATCATATCATCACAAGTGACATAAGTAAGGGACCATTCC
Organism: Zanthoxylum bungeanum; assembly: GCA_019454045.1. NCBI lineage: Eukaryota > Viridiplantae > Streptophyta > Magnoliopsida > Sapindales > Rutaceae > Zanthoxylum > Zanthoxylum bungeanum. The sequence goes on along the minus strand of SKCR01027668.1, from coordinate 105,554 downwards.
GAACCCAATGGTTTGAGGTCTTCCTTGCGAGGGGTGAGTGCGGCTTTAAATCTTTGTCCCGGTTCACCCCGGGTGGCGACTCCATGTTATTTCGTACTCCCAACTAGGCCGCGAGCCTAGAATAGCGTCGTCAGCTTCTGTGTCCTACAATGACACTCATCCACTAAGTCTGAAGATACATGAGTAATCTAGGGTAAACAAGATAATTTACAATATGCGATATATATAAAAACTTTGATAAATAAATAATGCATCGTTTTATTTCATAAAATATTATTCCGTTTATATTATATGAAGTAGTTCTAGGGCATATATCCCAACAATCTCCCACTTGCACTAGAGCAAATGGGACATGTCACGTAATCCTAGACCATATAGGTGACCTTCAAACACTTTAGCCGACAAGGTCTTTGTAAACGGATCAACCAAGTTCTCTACGGATGCAATCTTTGTGATCTCCTCTCTACACTATATCTCTGATGAGATGATATTTTTCTCTATATGTTTTCCCCTCTTGCGGCTTCTTGGTTCCTTTGAATTCGCTACTGCACTACAATTATCGCAATAAAGTGTGAGTGGTTTATCCATATATGGAATGACTTCCAGATCTCCTAAGAACTTACGGAGCCAGACTGCTTCGCAAGTTTCTATATCCTCAGCCTCCATGGTACAGTCAGCAATACAAGATTACTTTATACTCCGACATATAATGACCCATACCACCTAGAGTAAACACTAATCTGGATGTTGATTTCTTAGAATCGACATATGTCTGAAAATCAGAGTCAGTATATCACCTTAGGATCATATCCTCACCGGAATACACAAGCATATAATTTCTCGTTCTCTTAAGATACTTGAAAATATGTTTCACAACCACCCAATGATCCAATCTTGGGTTAGACTAAAACCTACTGACTACTCCCTCTGTAAAACAGATGTCCGATCTCGTGCATAATATAGCATACATGAGACTACCAATTGCTGAGGCATATAGGATATGTCTCATTTCATCAACTCCTTGAGGTGTCTTAGGGGATTGTTCCTTTGACAAGTGAATTCCATGTCGAAAAGGCAAATTGCCATTCTTGGAATTCTGCATCCCAAATCGCACAAGGATCTTGTCGATATAAGATGCTTGGGACAAAGCAAACAGTCATTTCTTGCGATTCTAGAGTATCTAGATCCCAAGAACATAACGGGCCTCTCCCAAATCTTTCATTTGGAATTGGTTAGCTAATCAGGTTTTCAGGTCCGATAATATTTTTACATCATTCCTAATGAGTAAAATATCATCGTCGTATAAAATAAGAAAAACCACATTCCCGTAAATGACGTGCTGGTATACATAAGGCTCATCAACATTCTGCTCAAAATCATAAGACTTGATCGTGGTATCAAATCTTATATTCCAAAATCAAGATACTTGCTTGAGTTCATAAATAGACCTTTGTTGCTTGCAAACTTTTTGCTCTTGACCTAGGGCTATGAACCCCTTTGGTTGTACCACATAGATACACTCATCAAGATTTCCATTCAATAATGCAGTTTTGACATCCATTTTCCAAATCTCATAGTCATAATATGCGACAATGGATAGAAGGTTGCAGATGGATTTGAGCATGGCTACTGGCGAGAAAGTTTCCTCATAGTCAACTCCCTCTTCTGGGTAAAAACCTTGGCCACTAGCCTAGCCTTGAAGGTTTATGCCTTCTCATCTGCTCCCCTCATTCTCTTATAGATCCACTTGCAACCTATGGATTTTACCCCATCGGGTTGGTCTATAAGTTCCCAGACTGAGTTGGAGTACATAGACTCCATCTCGAGGTCCATGGTTTTGAGTCATTCCTTTTTATAAGAATCATTCATTGCACTACGATAGGTCAATGGATCATCTACCCCATCACTGGAGGTGACAACTTGTGCCTCTCCAACTCCTAGATAGCGATCTAGTTGTCATACAACCTTCCCACTGAGTCTAGTTGGTAGATCATTCTGAAAACCTTGCATCTGACTCTCAGATGTTAAAGGTGTTATGCGTTTGTCAACTATTGTTGAAAATGGCATGCTGGTCAAACTAGAAAGTAACTCCTCGATTAACACCTTACTACAAGGTTTGAACTCCCTCATATAGTCCTCCTCTAGAAATGTAGCGTTTGTCAATACAAACACTTTATTATATCATGTCTATAAAAGAATCCACCCCTAGTCTCCTTAGGATAGCCTACAAATAGGCACACATGTGAACGTGACTCTAACCGGCGTAAACACACTCGTATAACACAAGCACGTATCGTTCAAGTAGTATAAAAATATCGATCCCACAATGACTTAATTCCTACTGTTGTTATTAATTATTGATACTATTTATTTACAGATATCTAATTGAGGGAGAATAGAATGATTGCTTGATTGATTTGGTTGATTGTAGATTTGCTAAATAAATAAAAAGACAAAAGAAAATACTAAGGAAAATAACAAAAGACACAAAGATCTAGGGTTGTGAATCATTCTAATATCTTTTAAAAGATGAAGTGATTATTTTATGTTTGTGTAATAAATCAGTTTACTAACCTGGAACACGAAATTATGCAAAAGCCTATGTCGATGGTCAGACGCAAATACCCAGTTTAACCCAATTGAACCATATGTCTATGTCAACCAAATTATCTGGATTATTTAAGTTCAAGTTCCAATTATGGCTACCCCCGCCCGACAGGTATATGTCTATCCTATAAGGAAATCTATTAAAGGGTTATCTATCCTCAAGGAAGATCGTGGGCTATTAAGTCTAAGGCTGAAACCTAAAATCCATATGTCTAGTTCATTTTAGATTTACCAGATCAATTTTATTGGTGATCAGAAAACAAGAAGCATTAAGCTTAAGACTTAATAAGTAAACCTTTAAATTACCCAACTATAAAATAACCCCTTATAAACCGGAGATATTAGAATTCATCCACAACCCCAGATAACTAACACATAACTAGGGCTAGTAAAAACTTAAAAGTAAAAGACATAAAGTAAAAATGCTGAAAAGTAAAAGACATAAAGTAAAAGCAGAAATTAAAATAAAATAAAATGCTAAGGTAAAAGGATCAACTTTTACTATGACCTATTTAGATATCTCCCTTAATATAATATATTAACTTGTGATTATTTTACCAACCAGCCATATAGGCGGTAACCTGATTAAGTCAATTTAGTCCAACCAGCCATAAAGGCGGAACCAAAACAAACCTGCCATATAGGCGGAAGAATATTTAATTACCAACCGACCAATCTGGCGGTATCCTTGATTAGTCAGGTTTAAACCAGATTAAAATGATTTACCAACCGACCAATATGGCGGTATCCTTTTTAAGTCAATATTTTAAATAGTGAATATATTTTTTTTAAGGGAGATTAATCTAAATAGTAACAGTAAAAGAATTAACTTTCACCCTAGCTAGGGAAGTTACCTCCTCATGGTGAATAGTAAAAACTTTAAAAAGTAAGAAAGTAAATTACTATTATTACAGAACGTAATTAAAATTAATTACAAAACTAAAAAATAAAAGAAACTAGATAGAAAACTCTCTATTTACATCAGAGAATTCAGAGAGGAATGTACAACTGAAACTGAAATCTCGAGCTCAATTTATAGGCCTCGGTGGGCTCTGGGCGTCGCGACGCCAAGGCCTTTGGCGTCGCTACACCAGCTTCTTTTGGTCGTGGCATGCTGAGGTGATGACACGTGGTGATTCTGGATAAGGTGATAAGGTGACACGTGGCAAGGTGGTTGGAGCTCAATTATTGTGACACGTGGCGGCTCGTGATTGGCTGATTCAGATTCTTATCCGCCACGTGTCAAATAAGGATAAGTCAGTCAATAATTGATACAGACGTGGCGCTGATGTGGCGACATGTGGCAATTTGACTGTCGGCACCATAGAATTGTGACATGTGGCACGCTGTGATTAGTTGATGATGACGTGGCAGCCACGTGGCACTTTGACTTGGTCAATAGGTGATGTGGATGATGACGTGGCAATGACGTGGAGTGACATGTGGTGACATGTGGCGATGGTGACTGTCGGCACCGTAGGATGATGACACGTGGCACGACACACGTTAGCAGATCGGCTATGATGGTGACATGTGGCACGGCGCACGTTAGTGTAGGCACTGCATTTTTTTGCATATAAGCCCGATGATGATCTCGTATGGAGACACTACCTCTTTAGTTGTGAAAGCCGCGGGAAACGGACGTTGGAAGGGTAAAGTTGGAAATCAATATTTTCGTTGGATTTAACTCGCTTGTTGGACCTCTATTTTAAAACACACCAAACCCATTAAATCACATCTCACAAATTAAATAATTAAAACATTTAAAATACATGTCACAAATTAAATTAAATTAAATTAAATTAAAGCTAATCTAATTAAAATTGAATTAAATTAAATACACACATAAAATAATTGATTTGTTTCCTTGTTTAAAAAAACTCATGCGTAACCCTAACCCTAGCTCGTAACTATAAAATATAACACAAACTAAACCCTAAAGGGACGAAGGGCCCCTTACACCACACGGAAAAAAAAACAGAAAACAAAAAAACCCTAAACTCCCTTCGACTCTCCCTCTCCTCCCTCACTAACTCGGCAGCCACACTTTGAACCAAAAATCAACACCTTCTCACAAACGGCCCACAAACAAAATAGCCCTCACCGAAACGACACTACACAAAACACACAGAAGCTCCACATGTAGCCCTCATCTCTCAACCTTCACGACACACAATTTGGCAGCCACATGAAAACCAGTAAACCCTAAGTCCCTTCTTCTCCCATTGGACTCTCGGCCACATGGACCCTACTCGACACTCTCAAACAAAATGAAACCCTAATGACTATCTCATTCGCAGCAGCTCCTCAACAATTCTCTCCCTGATGTAGTTTCTCTCTATCGGCAAACCAACTCTCTCTCTCCACGACAACAAGAACTAACCAAGCCAATAACCGTGAAGCAACCAAACCTAGACACACAGCAACTTCATATAACCCTTCAACCCTACTCTCATTCACTCCTCGCAGCCCTCAGCCATTTTTACCCCTCCGAGAAACTTCACGTAAGAAGCACTTCACGGCCGAAACACACTGCAGCGCACAAAAAACCATTCACGTGAAGCAAGCAACTCTCGCCACCCTCCAAATGCACAGCCTTGACCCTTAGACACAAACCCTAGATTGATCAGCGCCCCTACACCTCCACACCCAGCAACTGCCAACAACGCCCCTAACCCTCACCCAAACGCATGAACCTCAAGTAAGCAACTTCAATAGCCACATAACTCTCGCACTGACGCCTAACCTTAAGCTACCCTTCATGCATCCAGCACCATAAAACCAAGATCACTCACGCCTGGCTCAAAAACCCACTCTCATCACACCAGTACGCCCCATGAACCGAGACCAGCCCTCACCGACACAAACCAGCAACGTAACTCCTCCCTCCAAACTGCCGCAAATACACTAATCAACAGCTCTTCCATTAAACAAAATCAACAAATCAAAGCCCATTGACCGATCCCAAAACAACAAACAAATAACCTTAAAACAGTCCTTAAATCACCAAAAAAACTGCACTTCACAGTCCATCAACCAACGAAAAGCATCAGCGAAACAGACTTAAAACAGCAGCCCGAGCATCAAAACAACGAGGAAAGACATGGAGTAAACAAACCAGAAAATTATTGGATCATTCGCCCTTTCAACGGACTTGGAACGCGCTTCCGAAAATCGACTAAAGAGGTTAGACCTGAGGGCACCTTTTTACTTACTTTCTTTATTTTTATTTTTATTTATTTTGATATATAATTGCATGAGAGTCGTTTGAAGCATGATGTGATTGTTGGATGAGCGGGATGTGTGTTCCCTTTTGTGGTATATCGGATGGAAACCCGGACGTAAATTCCATAGCCGATTCCGAATGGACGGTAGTATGGTCTGCACTCGGGATACAATGCCACGTACCACTTAAGATACATGTATCTCGTCTCATCCTAATTTGTATTTGAGCATGTTATAGTCTTTAGCTTATATGTTTATTATTTAAAGCATGGTTTAATTTAGTTTGTTATTTACTTGTTAAAGCATGTTTAGGTTGTTCATTATGCATGTTCTTAGTTTATGATGCGTTTGGGTAATGATTTATACATGTTGATTTAATGGTTCAATATGCTCGTTGTGTTATATTGCGTGGAGTTATTTGGATGAAAGCATGTTAGATCTAGTACCCTTGAGCATGATTATTGAGTAGACTCGGTTGATTAATTGCACACAAATCATATCATCACAAGTGACATAAGTAGAGGGACCATTCCGAACCCAACGGTTTGAGGTCTTCCCTTGCGAGGGGTGAGTGCGGCCTTAAATCTTTGTCCCGGTTCACACCGGGTGGCGACTCCATGTTATTTCGTACTTCCCAACTAGGCCGCGAGCCTAGAAAAAGCGTTGCCCAGATTCTGTTGTCTACAGTTAGCAAAGTCAAATTTTCTCAGATTCTGATTTATGTACCTGGCGCACGTTAGCACTGTTCGGCGCATGTTAGACGTCGCGAGCCAAAGGCTTGCGCGTCGTGATGTTGAAAATTACCAAAATGCCCTTTTCATCTAATTTTCACTCTTTTGCTCCAAATCACTTCCAGAATGTCCTGAAACTTTATTTATCTACAAAATAACACAAAACACATCAAAATATTCACAAGACTTAAGAAACTATACAAAATATTAGGTTAAATGAGTGGGAAATAGTGATATAATTACCACTCAACACACCCCCAAACCTAACATTTTGCTAGTCCTCGAGCAAAACATAGAATAAAATAAACATCTTTAAAATAAAATTTAACTAAGCCACTTTCGTAGGGATCACGGTTGCATTTAGCGTATGCAACAAGCCTTTAAACCCCTAGGTGTCCCTAGTGGACGAGTTGTAGTCTCGTGAGGGTTTACAGCAATGATACCCACAAACATTTTACAAAAGTAAAAAGGTAATGAAACTAATGCACACAAAAGAAAAAAGACAAGCGAAAAGAGAATAAAGAAGTTAGTGACTAATCAGGTGAAACTTCTATTCCAAGTTACTAGTTGTTTTGTTTCTTTCTAAATTACTGTATAAGTAAATTCTCCGATCATTTTTACCATTCTCCATATACACAGCCAACATAATATTAAACAACTCATTTTTTCCCACAACAGTCATAAGTGCAGTTGATAAGAGAGTAATATTTTTGTCCTAAAGTTTTATCAGAATTCACACCTTTTTGTAGCAATGGAATAATTTTTCTGATTTTTTTCTTTGATTTTTTTTTATTTATATACAATATCTTTCGTCTATGTAGCGAGCTTTGGGTCGGTGGCTCCCAAACCAGTTGGCTTTAGGGCACCAGGTTTTAAGACACCCCTGCGGACTTAATTACTCAGACTTCAGATATATATATATATATATTTGCAGCATCTTTGATCCATGTAGCGAGCTTTGGGCCAGTGACTCCCAAACCAGTTAGCTTTAGGGCACTAGGTGTTAAAACACCCTTACAGACTTAATAACTCGAATCTTAGACCTTTTTTTTTTACTCCATTGCTTTTTGAGATGCTTCCTCCAATTAAACTAGAGCACTGAATATTACAAACTTTTCAATTTTAGCTCATGTCCGTATGTTACTATGCATGTTGATAATATCTGCTAACTGAGCATATGAAGATCCATTTTAGTCAGTTTTATGGAGAATTTACAAATTAAATAATTTAAAAGGAAATAAAAAATAATTAACTTGTTTCAAAAATGGTTTGAGATACGTCTCAGGAGTGGAAACTCCTTACTCAGCTATCTCTTACCAATTTCACCTTTTTAGTCAAAAATAAAAACACAAAAACACAAAATATTTTTGTAATTTTTGAAAAAATTTCAATCTTTTTATATTTTTCGAAAAAAAATTGGACTAAAAATAAAAATAACACACAAACTAAAAACAAGGTACGGATCAACTAATTTCCTCCCCCAAACCTAAATGAGACATTGTCCCCAATGTCTTAAACAGTAAAAGGAGAGTTAAGAAGGTCGTACCTGGTTAGCTGAAATTCTACAGGAAATTAAAGGTTAAGATCCATATTAATCCGACGACTCTTACCACGATCGTCCTCGGACCAAATTATCTTTGAAAGGACAGGGTCAACTTGTGGTTCATAGGCTAAGAGTTGGTCAATTAGATCCGGAGCAGTTCTGGCAGTAAAGAGTAGTTCTTTCAAAGGTTTTGACACGAACCCATTTCTCCGGGCATCATCAAGAAACACACAAAGAAAATCATAAAATCCATCAACGTTAAACAGCCCAATTGGTTTCTGGTGTATGTTCAGGTTCGCCCAAGATAGTACTATAAAAATTTCCTCCAATGTGCCCAAGCCACCAGGCAAAGCGATAAAAGCATCAACACGGTTAATCATTTCTACCAATCGTTCAGACATACATGGCACGATCAGTTCATCTCCGTTTGATGATCCAATAAGATTTGCCTCTGCCAAGGGTTTTGGGATGATTCCCAAAACGTGACTGCCTCCTTCCTGTACGGCCTTTGAAACGATCCCCATTAGTCCAAGATTGCCTCTGCCATATACTAAGTGCATATTCCTTGCAGCTAAGACTCGACCCAATTCATGTGCTGCCTCTACGTATTGTGGCTTAGTACCAACACTAGTACCACAAAACACACAAATCTTTTCAACTCGTCTTCTTGAAGTGGCCTCCATTTTTATATATTTCTTTCTCAAATCTGGATGCCTTCAAAAGTGCAATGACGGGCTGAATTTATAATACCTGAAAAGGGTGAGTAAAAATAGCACTAGTATCTTCCAAAGGACGATTGTTAGCTAAACAATAAAAGAAATCATGAAAGGTCAAAAATTCTGGATCCTGTCTATGAAAATAAAGATAATTACAACAGAAAAGCAAATCAAAGCAATAATTAAGGTAACAGAATTGTGTACGCAATACGCCACTCGTTTGGTATATAAATTCATTAGGATGCGTCTCAAGATTCATTCTTTACTCAGCCATCTCTAATGAAGTAGCTCTCCTCTTTGTGATTGCCAAACACTATTCTTCCTTAAATGCTCCGTTTGTGCTTTTTCCTACAAAATAACACACAAAATTAAAAACTCTACAACATGTATACACAAAATATAAAAATAGAAATTACAACAGAGTGCATGGGTTGCCTCCCTGCTAGTGCTAAATTTTTCGTCTTCAGTCAGACGTGACTAAAATCCATCTGTCAATGAGGTTTCAGTGTCGTTTTGGATGTCCGATTAAAGACAATCCTGTGAGTGTTGCTTTTGAAGGGTCTCTTCCAACGGTAAAGGGCAAAAAGAATTTTGTCATATTTCGTGTTTGTGCCACCTTTTTTATCTTTGTTGCTCCAGTGGTTCTTGAAAAGAAAGAAAGAAAATCAGGAGGTCTAATATGGTTCTTGACTTGGAATGGAAGTTCCATTCTGTCAAGCTTCTGGGTGATGTCTTTGATTTGTACTCCCCAAAACAGTGATGTTTCTCCTGAATCTATTGGATTCTCAATAAGTTCAGACATTTGCTCCTTCATTTGCTCTGTTTCTTGCTCCACCTTTTCTTCACAAATGAATTTTAAAATTTATGTATTCAATTCTTCATCTATCATCTGTGAAATGCATGCTCCAGAAGTATCAACGTGAGGATGTAAAGATGTGTCTGACATTAGGTCTTCATCCTCTGAGGCTGATGTGGTTGGCTCAGATAGATCTTCTTCAAACATTTGTGCAAAGCATTCTCCAAGATCTTCATTTTGAGGTTGAAAAGTTTCATCCTCCTTTGTTGGTGCAGTTGGTACAAATAGCTCAGCTTCTTCATCCTTGTCAGAGTCAGAATAATAAAAATTAAATTGACACTTTGTTGGTTCAAGCTCCTGAACTGATACCTCTGATTCTTGATACTGCTCAGCCTCATCCTCTGTTATGATGTCATGATGAATCTCAGGATATTCGAAGGCTTCTTCAGTAGTATTTGAATTTGCTCCGTGAGATATGTGATTCAGGTTATCTGTTAATTGCCTAACTTGATTTGTCATCCTCTGTATAGACGCCGCTTGACTCTGAATTTATGCATCAAATTGAGCTTCCCGTTCTTCGAACCAATCTTTGAGCATGTGAAGTATCTGATCTTCCTCTGATGTTTCTGGTTCTTGATGAAAATCATAGGTGGATGGTGGATAAGATGGAAAATGTGATGTCTCTTCGTACCTTGAATGATTCCAATAATTCTACCACTCTGAAAGGTATATATATTGATCGCTCGGGTGGTTACCATCACATATTACACATCTCTCATTTCGTTCTGTTGAGAAAATGTAGCATTGCTTGGTTCTGGCATCCAATGATAATTGTTGGGCTGGACAACAGGCCTCAGAAAACCGGACTGTTTCTCCCAGATGTGGGGTGTATCTTCTTGTAAAGCACATAATCTCTCAATCTCCCAATAGTGTTCCATTTTTCAACCACCTGAAAAATAAAAGAAAGAAATAAAAATTATAGATAAAAATAAAGAAAACTAGATACAAGTAAATTAGATAGCTTCAAAATTAATAACTCAAGAAAAATAAGTCCCCGGCAACGGCGGCAAAAACTTGACCGGCGTAAACACACAAGTATAACGCAAGTGCACGTATCGTTCAAGTAGTATAAAAATATCAATCCCACGAGGACTTAATTCCTACTGTTGTTATTAAATATTGATACTATTTATTTACAGATATCTAATTGAGGGAGAAGAGAATGATTGCTTGATTGATTTGGTTGATTGTAGATTTGCTAAATAAATAAAAAGACAAAAGAAAATACTAAGGAAAATAACAAAAGACACAAAGATCTAGGGTTGTGAATCATTCTAATATCTTTTAAAAGATGAAGTGATTATTTTATGTTTGTGTAATAAATCAGTTTACTAACCTGGAACACGAAATTATGTAAAAGCCTATGTCGATGGTCAGACGCAAATACCCAATTTAACCAAATTGAACCATATGTCTATGTCAACCAAATTATCTGGATTCATTAAGTTTAAGTTCCAATTATGGCTACCCCCGCCCGACAGGTATATGTCTATCCTGTAAAGAAATCTATTAAAGGGTTATCTATCCTCAAGGAAGATCGTGGGCTATTAAGTCTAAAGCTGAAACCTAAAATCCTTATGTCTAGTTCATTTTAGATTTACCAGATCAATCTTATTGGTGATCAGACAACAAGAAGCATTAAGCTTAAGACTTAATAAGTAAACCTTTTAAATTACCAAAACTATAAGATAACCCCTTATAAACCGGTGATATTAGAATTCATCACAACCCCAGATAACTAACACATAACTAGGGCTAGTAAAAACTTAAAAGTAAAAGACATAAAGTAAAAATGCTGAAAAGTAAAAGACATAAAGTAAAAGCTGAAAAGTAAAAGACATAAAGTAAAAGCTGAAAAGTAAAATAAAATAAAATGCTAAGGTAAAAGGATCAACTTTTATTATTTACTATTTAGATATCTCTCTTAATATAACGTATTAACTTGTGATTATTTTACCAACCAGCCATATAAGCGGTAACCTGATTAAGTCAATTTAAGTCCAACCAGCCATAAAGGCGGAACCAAAATAAACCTGCCATATAGGTGATAAGAAAATTTAATTACCAACCGACCAATCTGGCGGTATCCTTAATTAGTCAGGTTTAAACCAGATAAAAATGATTTACCAACCGACCAATATGGCTGTATCCTTTTTAAGTCAATATTTTAAATAGTGAATATATTATTTGTAAGGGAGATTAATCTAAATAGTAACAGTAAAAGAATTACCTTTCACCCTAGCTGGGGAAGTTACCTCCTCATGGTGAATAGTAAAACTATAAAAAGTAAGAAAGTAAATTACTATTATTACAGAACGTAATTAAAATTAATTACAAAACTAAAAATTAAAGAAACTAGATAGAAAACTCCATATTTACATCAGAGAATTCAGAGAGGAAGGTACAACTGAAACTGAAATCTCGAGCTCAATTTTTAGGCCTTGGTAGGCTCTGGGCTTCATGACGCCAAGGCCTTTGGCGTCTCTACGCCAGCTTCTTCTGGTCGTGGCATGCTGAGGTGATGACGCGTGGCGATTCTGGATAAGGTGATAAGGTGACACGTGGCAAGGTGGTTGGAGCTCAATTATTGTGACACATGGCGGCTCGTGATTGGCTGATTCAGATTCTTATCCGCCACATGTCAGATAAGGATAAGTCAGTCAATAATTGATGCTGATGTGGTGCTAACGTGGCGACACGTGGCAATTTGACTGTCGGCACCATAGAATTGTGACACGTGGCACGCTGTGATTGGTTGATGATGATGTGGCAGTCACGTGGCACTTTGACTTGGTCAACAGGTGATGTGGATGATGACGTGGCAATGACATGGAGTGACACATGGCGACACATGGCGATGGCGACTGTCGGCACCGTAGGATGATGACACGTGGCACGGCGCACGTTAGTAGATCGGCTGTGATGGTGACACGTGGCATGGCGCACGTTAGCAAAGTCAAATTTTCTCAGATTCTGATTTATGTACCCGTCACACGTTAGCACTGTTCGGTGCATGTTAGGCGTCGCGACGCTAAAAATTACCAAAATGCCCTTTTCGTCTAATTTTCACTGTTTTGCTCCAAATCACCTCCAGAATGTCCTGAAACTTTATTTATCTACAAAATAACACAAAACACATCAAAATATTTACAAGACTCAAGAAACTATACAAAATATTAGGTTAAATGTGTGGGAAATAGTGATATAATTACCATTCATCAGGCTCCAACTTAGTAGTCTTATTCTTCAGCACATGTACTGGACACCCCCATATGCGAAAATATTGTAAACTAATTTTATGACCACTCCACAACTTTATTAATAGAGATTCTATAACAAGTAAATCGTATTTACCTGTATCCTTCTTCTCTTTCAACTCAGCAAGTTATTTATGACAGTTTCTTTTCCAATGCCCGTCTTGGTTGCAATGGAAACACTTTCCCTTAGGCTTGGCACATTTAGAGCCTTTCTTATTCTTCTTCATTGGCTTTGTCTTGGCTATCCTAGTGCTATTCTTCTTCTTCTTTACCGATTTAGAAGATTCGATAATATTTGCCTCAGCATTGGGCTTACGAGGATCCACAAGCATGGACTCGTAATGGGTGAGCTCATTCAGCAGCTGGGTCAAAGTAAAAGTCAACTTGTTCATAACATAGTTGCTTTTAAACTGCAAGAAACTCTTCGGAAGAGTTTCCATAATCATGGTCACCTGGCTTCGCTCTTCAATAAGAGCTCCATGGGTTTCGATAGTATTGAGATAGGTCATTATCCCCAAGACATTGTCTCGAACTGATGTCCATTCCTTCATCCTAATAATCATTGCTGAGACCATGGCCTCATGACGCTGATTTTCCAAAGGTTGCCCGAACATGCCCTGCAATGACTCCATCATCTGAGATGTTGTAGCCATAGGCTCATGCTTTGCAGCAAGAACCTTGGACATCCCTGCCAGAAAGTAGCAGCAGACCTTCTCATTAGTCACGACCCATTTTTGGTAGGCATCATATACAGCCTGGCCAGCATTTCTGGCCGGCTCGAGAGGACATTCCTTCGTCAGGACAAACTTTAAGTCTTCACATACCAAGATAGCATTCATGTTACTTTTCCACTGGACATAGTTTTCTCCTAATAATTTATCGTTAGAGAGAATTGAAATTATCGAAGAAACCATGGCTGAAATAAAATAAAGTAAATATGCATTTAATATTCATTCATCGCATATTAAATTATCAAACATTTCGACATAAAATTAAACATGTGCATGAACCATGAATAATGAATTATAAACCTAAGAGAATTACTATGCCATGGAAATCTATTATCTCAATTGATTAATATATACGAGAATAACTCTTATTCCTATATTAACCAACCACTGTTTGATTTAATCAAGGATTTTTTATTAACACTTAATCATTCCTTTGTGAGTGTGACCCGTCGTATCAGAACTCTTGGACTTAACTAGTGAAGTGTCGCCATAGAGTAGATCAGTTCATCAGATACATCTAGAGTCTCTATCCTCTCGGAATCCAAACTTGAAAGTGACCCAAAATGGACACCATCTGTAGGGGAACAAAAATAAAGCCGTCACGAGGCGCATTTTGAATCTCACATTTTCGGACCAATAACGGAGATTGCGGGATATATTGTCGTATATTCCTCTCCCACTCACTATTTTAAAATAAAAGTTTCTATTTTAAAATATCTAATACTTTAATTTACTAGTGTGAATAAATTTATGGCGGCTTAATCATAACTCTTATTTACACTCGTACATTATTAGTGACCGTACTAAATTTAACTCTTAAAATTTAACTCACTAACATCCTTTAGTCTCTACTAATTATTTTACTTAGTTAAACTAATTCGATTTAGGTAGTTTTAATGACCTATTATATTTTAACTCTTAAAATATTACAACACTAACAAGTTTAAAATTTTTAAAATTCTAAACTGGTGAAAATTTTAATTAAACCATTTAATTAATCTAAGTGCATTATAAAATCAAATGGTACATGGAGTTGTATCCCGAGTGCATACCACATTACTTTCCATTTGAAATCAGCTATGGAATTTACGTCTGGATTTCCATCCTATATACCAATGGAATTCATGATGCACTTATTAATCCCATTTTTAGAATTTTCAATTTTAAACTAGAAAATAAATTAATCTAATTAATCATTTTTCATGCATACAATATTTCAATTTAACCATTTTAAATTTCATAAAATCATATTTTATGTCTAGAATTTTTATGCATCCAAAGCATGTTATGGCATGTGAAAATCCAAAAGTAGGCACCCTAAGTTACATGACATGTTATTCAAACATTTCGAATTAAACATACATACAACATAAAAAATAATTTTGCATTGATCGGGCTCTTATTTTTCCTATAGTAATCTAATTAGTACAAAATATCCCCAACACATCCATTGGTCTTCAAATATTGCTCCAAGATGGTGTTGGCTCTTTTGCGACTTTGGTGCTCCAAATTACAAAAAATAGAAATTTTACATAGGAAAATTAAATTACAAAATTTGTAAACAATGGCTTTATGGCCTTACATCCCAAAAACAAAACCAACATAAAATAAGAGCTGGAAAAATTTACGACCAATGTAACAATCTATTCATCACATGAATCAATAATAAACATTCATCTCATGAATATTATTTTGTGCCTACTCATCTAAACATGGATATTATTATTTATAACTCATATAAATAAATAGAAACTGTAATTTTAAATGAAAATGAGAAGGGTTAAGAACACTTTTCAACCTCGCTCTTGATGCCAATTGTAGGAATCACTATCCTAGCACAGCGGAAACACGTTAGGCACCCGGGATCGGACAAGAAAAATTTTTCTGCCCTTCTCTCCTTAAGGCCGAATATGACCAGCTCTCCCATAGAAATTTTGCTTTCATTTTTAAAAAAATTTCAGCCCCGGAACAACCCCAAACAACAGTGAAAATTTGGACTGTTTTGGAGCCGAAATGTGCCCCGCTCACTGCCCAAATCAGCCCTTGTTTGTGTCAATTTCCACTGAATTTCAAGTTTGATTTTTTAGATAAAATCAGCCCCCAAAAAGTCCTAAAACACCCCTATATGTTCCATAAAAATTATGGATTAAAAAGAAATCAAATTGAGCCCCGTAACAATCTTTCGGCATGCGGTAGTGAGCAGAAAATTGCTCACTGCCGTGAGATGTGTTTAGAAGATGAAAATAAGAATTTGGTTCGACACCAAATAGCCTTCTATGTTATAGCTCGTTACTTTTATTTTGTTCTTTTTATTTTCTCAACACTTGAGAGAATTCTCTTAGAACAATGAGAAGGTGGCTAGGGTTTTGAATAAAAGATTAGGCAAAAAAATCACATTTTCTTTTTATACGTAGGGTTATTAATTTTAAAAATTAACAAAACATTTTCCCTCTCCCACTAGTAAGTTTCGGGCTCGACCACCCTTTTTTTTATTAAAAATTTTGTAACATATCATTTACTTTCCATAAAGAAAAAGATATTACAAAAAAGAAATATTTATCACCTTTAAAAAGGTGTAACTACCCAAAAAAATCCAAGGATTTCCAAAACCCAAATTTAGAAATTCCAAATTTATCCTTTATTAAATTATATCATATATAATTTAATGAAATGTGTTTAATTATCATATAATTATAAAAAAAAACTATATATTAAACTTAACATATAGTTTAAAGTGTGACTTAATCATATTAATAACATTTACATATGTGAGTATATAATTGGACTATCCAATTATATTTAATCTACTTCAGTATATCGAGCAAGCATGGAGACCAAATGGACCTACGGTTCGGAGCTTCAATAATCCCATAATATTAATCAAGCGTTAAATATTCTGAATTATTAACTTCGGGTTATTCCACTAAAAACTCAAAGCTGCACTCTTGTTACCGCAGATAGATAAATTAAGTCGAACCACATCGGTGTCCATCGATATAGTCATTACATACGAATTGGCCCTTCAGGAGTATCTCGTAATTATAGCCGAGTCATAAAGTCTGTTATACCCCTCTAATTATTTTTACTTTAAGTACCATTAATTCTCTAATAAATAGTTAATTCTTAACTATTATGAATGTTAATCTTTCTATTCGTAATAGAAAGACTCGAGCGCTCTAACTGTTCAAGTACCGAATGAACCCTTAAGGAAGATACTCATTTACTTCTCGTAAGAAGGAGTGAACTTCATATCTATGTAAAATGTCCCCAGCTACACACCAAACCATGTCTCGAAAGAACATAGCTATTTGTCGGGATTGCTACACCAACCTCACATTTGTAAATCAAATGACATAGCCTGCCATGCAGGAGTTCGTAGTACACTCAAGATTAAGATCAATCCATATATGACCATCTATTATATTAAAATGAGTTTCTTTATTTAACGGATACTATAAAAAAACTCATTTCTATCTGGGTCCAGTCCTATATGATCATATCATATAAGGTGCATCCATCCTCATGTCTCCACATGAACAGTCTCGGATCAAGGTCGCCATATAATTATAGAATGGACCGCAGCTATAGAATAGCCAAAAACAAAGTACCGGCTTTGTTTGCTCTCTATGGATTATTTTAGATTACTAACTTCAGACTTAAATCCTCTTGTGTATGACACTCATACACTAAGTTTGAAGGCACATGAGTAATCTAGGGTAAACACGATAATTTACATATATTAAGCAAACACTTTGATAAATGAATAATGCATCATTTTATTTCATAAAATATTATTCTGTTTACATTACATGAAGCTCTAGGGCATATATCCCAACACAATGTCCATTCAAGAAGGGAGGAGAGACACCGTAAACCTCCCAGATCAAGTATAGAAAGAAAGAGAAAGAATGATGTCATGCTTACTAGGGAAAGTACTATCGACAAAGCTGGTCAACAAATAATCTTTTAAAATCACAATGCAACAGGCTTAGAAAGCAGTTCACGGAGTCAAAGTTGAAAGTTTGAGCCAAAACAAATTCCTAGTCCAATTTATCAACGATGGGGGTCGAAGAAAGATTCTGCAATGAGGACCATGGCACTTTGAAAATGCATTGACAGTGCTCTCAACAATAACCGGCATTATAGTGATTTCAAAGAAAAAATTTGAAAAGGTTTTTATATGGATAGAAATGCATAATGTATCAGTCCTCTGCATGAATGAAAGTGATGGAATTTTCATGGGGAGCCAAGTAGGTAAAGTGGAGGATGTTGACATTAGGAAATTTGTGAGAGTATAATATGATCAAAACCACTGAAGAAATGTATATGTCTAGAGACTGATACTTAGGGAACATATATCATTATTCCAATTATTTATGAGAGATTGGTCGAATTTTGCTACTAGTGTGGACGGGTAGGTCATTTTCACAGAAAATGTGAGGATAAATACGAGCATTTTGGAGAAGGAAACAAATAGCAGCTTGGATGATTGTGTTAGACATTATGACCCATAGCGTCACTGTTTTGTAAATGATATTGTATTATTGTACAAAATCAACTATGTGATAATGAAATTGCCTTTTGCCGTTTTGTAAAATTATTTGCTTTGATATATTAATGGCAAAAGTCCATATGATTAGTTCAGTATTGAGATGATATGAGACAGTATCAATATAAAAGGTTTAATCATTAAATATCCCTAGTCGGAGTATTATCGAGATCGGACATCGATAATGCTGAATAGACTAGTATTGCACTTGTGCGAGTTGTGATGGCACAACGACATAGTTCTCATATATTTAAGTATTGGATACTTATGCAAGTGCGATAGGAGGTTGTGTTTTACCGATGGTACGGAAAACAGCTTCGCTCTGGATAGACCCCGCGGAATCCCATTGGTAGTATGTCTGCGTGTCTATGGGAGGCCGCATCAGGGTAGGTGTATATGGTCTTAACCTAAGACTTGCATCGCTAGTACTTGCGACAATCGGTAAACTTTGGTTTTGGTGGTTCGGGGCTTTAACCGGTTCTGTGTACGCCACTTCTGGGTTTATCGGGAATCGTAGTGTACTGGATGTGATGTCAAGATGGAAGTATCACTTCAGACATATGGAGATGATGATCACACTGGATACAGAACTAGTACTCTATAAAAGGTTGCAACCATCGGGACAATATGACCAGGTCAGGATTGTCCGATTTAAAGAGACTAGTTGTTTGATGTCCGATATATGTTTCGTACGGGGCAGACACATTTCCAGCCCCAGGCCTAACATGTGATCGTCCGATACTGGATCGATGTACGCGATACTATGGTATACTACGCTTGATAAAGATCTAATATTCCAATAAGAATATTTCTGGAGAATTGGGTAGGCATGGCGCTTTGCTAGAAGCCAACCTTGTCTTGTAAATCGGTAAAAACGTAGTACGAGGTACGTACGTGTTCGGATTATCCGACGACCGTATTTACTGCCAACATATCCGGAGATCTCTTGGGTCGCTTCCTGAAGATTCACCTATGATGTTTGATTCGAACTTTATTAATCTTGGATTAATTACGGAGAAACTTTATCTTGGATAAAATGCCTAATTAGGAGAGAGAACGATTAATTTGGAATTAATCAATAAAATAATATATTCGATATATTAAACGAAATTAAATTTCGACGCGGAATTAAAATCGGATTTTAATTCGGGCAAACGAATTAATTTAGAATTAATTCGTTAGCGATGTGAATAGTAATTTCGTTAGGCGTAATTATTTAATTCACGTCGCGACGGAAATTCGTTAATTCGGAATTAGCGAAACCGAGCCCGAAAGTATTTGCGGACACATTCGTATTTTGAAACGAGTGGGACCCGCAAATCACATCGCGAAGTCTCATCACTTGACACGACTAGTTGATGGATGTATCTAGTCACCTTTATGGGATGATACATTGTCACTATTCTCAATGTAAGTTGGTGAGGCCATTTAATGGCTTTTTGGAGGGAAAACCTTTTCACGGTTTTTGAAGGGTTTTTACCAAAATATTTTGGTAATTGTTATTCTCATCATCATTCACGTTTTTGAAACAATAAAAAGTGAAAAGAAAACCAAAAGCCACTCTCCCTCTTCTTCTTCTTGCTCACGCCGTGAGCTTCTACAAGGGCAGAAAAATTGTTTTTCATTTCTCCATTTTTGCTAGCACAATGAGGGATCAAAGGAGGTGATAGGGAAACAACCTTGGAGCTTGGAATACTAGAAGACTTGAAGCTTCTCTCCCTCTTGCTCTTGGCCGAAAGTTTCCACCTTGAAGACTCAAGGATTCTCTTCATCAATTTTCGTCACAAGCTTTGTAAGTATGATTCCGCCATGCTTCAAGCTTTGCATGTATAAATTTGTGTATTTCTTTGGCTTATACTTTCTTTGGGACTAATTATAGAAACCAACAATGGTATCAGAGCCAGGTTTAAGCATGAAATACATTAGGGTTTATTTGGGGAAAATTGATTGAAGCATGTTCTTGTGAAATTTGATGATAAAGTATGCTTATATGTATGATATATGATGTAATACATGATCAATTTTGAGAAAAATGCATTGGATGATTTTTCCCCAAAATGGTTGCTTTGGCCGAATGTGGAGGTGCTTCCACTGATTTGAAATTTTTCATGCACAAGTTCATTAGATGACTTAAGTATGATTATATGTATGATATATGATGTAATACATGATCAATTTTGAGAAAAATGCATTGGATGATTTTTTCCCCAAAATTGATGCTTTGACCGAATGTGGAGGTCCTTCCACTGGATTGAAATTTTTCATGCACAAGTTCATTAGATGACTTAAGTATGATTATATGTATGATATATGATGTAATACATGATCAATTTTGAGAAAAATGCATTGGATGATTTTTTCCCCAAAATTGTTACTTTGACCGAAAATGGTGGTCCTTGCACTGAATTGGAATTTTTTGTTTACAAGTTCATTAGATGACTTAAAACATATACGGGATGTAGATTAGTGATTCAATTGGATTGAAAAACAAATCTAACCAAAAATTCCCTCTTGGCCGATTGCAATATGACATGTTAAAGGACTTGATTTTTGTTCAAATAAATGTTGGACATGTGTTTTGAACAAGTGATGATTAAATAAATTAAATTGGTGTTTTTTGAAATATTTTGATTTAATGAATTAATCATGGATTTACACTTTAATTAATTGAATTTTAAAATTTGGAATATTAAAATTTAATTAATGGGCTTTAATGTTTAATTGGGCCTTATGGGCTTGAGATTGATTTTATGGCATTTAATGGTGATTCCTTATTTGGGCTTGGTAATTGGGTTTGACCCACATTGACCAAAGCCCAAGCCTTTATAAATCAATTGAAAGCCCATCGGACTTTAATTAAACAAACATTGGATGTTAGTTGGGCTTGGAGACCTAAATAGATAAGATTTAGAATCTAAGTCTTTAAAGCACATTAAAAGTGTAAATATTTAATTTGGAATTAAATAAATTGAATTAGTATTGAATACGACTTAAATTGGATTTAACGAGTAGTTCGATATAATTAGTGAATTCGTACCTCATGTACTTATTCTCAAACGAGTTGGACTCGCGCAAAATCAAACCGTTGTTTGAACATTGATGATCACTTAAACAAAGACTAATTAATTGGATTAGATTGGTTGTAAAGCATGTCTTGATTGAATATATATGTATGTGATGAATGAATAGTGTATATCGGATGGATATTAGAAGGGAAAGGGTAATTTTAGAAATTATTGTAAATTTTGAATTTATAAATTGGACCTGCGTGTCCAGCTTGTATTCTCTTCTCACCTAATTCCCCTCAATGTATATGAGGTTTCTCTTATTGTATTATGTAATTGGGTAGAAGTAGAATATTGCTAGCGGGGAGAGGAAAGGGAGTGATTTGTTCTAGGAACAAGTTGTTTTATATATCCATCCGTATATCACTATTAATTTACTTTACGCACTTTATGATGTTTTAGAAGCATGCTTAAGGGTGTATGATGATGAGACCTAACAAAGATAATAAATTGGTTGCCAATTACGCAAAAATCCCTCAATTTATATTAAGCGATTATCCTTCCATTGAATGATTCTTGTTCAAGATCCAAAATTGGCATTGGTTTGTTGGCCAAAGTCAAGACCTTTGTCAATTGAGGATGTACTTGAATCATGATAGTTTTGTTCCACATCGGTGTCTTGTCCAAGTTGTGATTTGTTGGCCAAAGTCAAGATCACTTCTTGTCCAACGACATTGATTACGAAACTTTCCTTGTCAATGGGTCCCGCTTAACCGGAATCATTAGGTTTGTTGTGCCAAAGCCAAGGCCTAGATGATTCGGAGGATATGGTTAGGAAAATGTATTAGATACATTGGCATAAGTAAATATACATATGTTTTGGACTTGGATGTCCACCTAACCGGATCTAGGAATTGGATTGGATCCAATTGATCTTTGAGATCTACCTAGTTAAATAGCATACAATTTGTTGGCCAAAGTCAAGATTGTGTGTTATTTAACGGGATCCTAGCCCACTAGGAAATAGGATTTCCCGAGTTCTCAACAGAGGGTTAGAGACTTGATAAAAATAGTGGGAGGCTAGTATTGAATTTGCAATTTCGTTCAGATACTTAGCCTTACGCGTCTTTCAATTTTATTTCATCTATTTATTAAAATTAGTTGGACTAATACATTGTTATTTTTTGTGACAGTTTGACTGTACCCATTTTATCGTTAACTAGATAGTTGGACTATCGTAGTTGAGATGGCAAGCAAGGGAAATGTCCGAGACATCATCATGGGTGACAATGTCTTTAAGGGCACAAACTTCGCTGATTGGGAAATGAACCTAAACTGATACCTCTCCCGCCTAAGCCCACTGACGCACTTGAGCTGGAGTTATGGAAAACTCACAGCGATGATTGTGACACAGCTCAGGCTATTATGTTAGCTTCGATGACTCAGCACTTTCGTCGCCAAAATAGGGACTTGGATCCTTATAATATGATGGCTAGACTGAGAGAACTCCACCGCAACAACAAGCGGATGGAGAGGTATGAGTTGGTGAAGAAACTCTTCCGCGCCCGAATGACTGAAGGCGCATCAGTTGAGGCCCACGGGGCTCAAATGATCACCGATATTGATGAGTTGGCCAATATGGGAATAGTCTTGGAGGCTGAGCTGACCGTAGATTTGATCTTACAGTCACTTCCTGATACTTGGAAACAAATCATAATCAACTATAAGTTGATGGACACAGATGACTCTCTTGGAGAGCTATTATCCATCTTGAAGGAGTCTGAAAAGGAACTCCAAAAAGGGGGCAAGCGCGAGGCGCACTATGCATCGACCTCTCAGAGGCCAAAGGCTGGGCCCAAAGCTACTGGAGGGGTGAGGAAGAAGAAACATAAGAAAAAGGGTAAAGGCAAGTTGACAAAAGCTTCTGGGAAGCCAAGGGACAAGTCTCAAGATTTCTGCCTCAACTGCGGCAAGAAGGGTCACTGGAAACGTGACTGCCGAATGGGCAAGGGACACAGGGAGGATATCAAGGCAGGCAAGGCACTAGCCTCTGGTATGTTTGTTATTGAGATAAATATGACTACTTCTAGTTTTAAAAATTGGATTTTTGATTCTGGTTGTGCTGCTCATATATGTACTGATTTGCAGGATCTGCAGAATAGCAGGATGCTGGCTTCAATGGAGATTGATCTACGAGTCGGAAACGGAACTCCAGTTGCTGTTTTGGCTGTAGGGACTTTTGTTTTGGAATTGCCCTCGGGGCATGTGCTTAAACTTTTGAACTGTTATTATATACCTAGTTTGACTAGGAATATCATATCTGTATCTTTGTTAACCCAGCATGGATACACTTTTGTATTTAGAAGCACTGGGTGTTATTTATATAAAAATGATGCAGAAATTTGCACTGCTGTTGCAAATAATGGCCTTTATATTTTGAATATAAATGAATCTCCTAAACATAAAATAACAAACAAAAGGCTCAAAAGGAGTAATCTAAAAGATGAAGCTTACATGTGGCATTGTCGTCTAGGACACATTAACAAGACTCGCATATCCACACTTTTGAAGAGTGGGTACTTGGACGGATTTGATCTTAATTCATATGATGTCTGCGAATCTTGTCTTTTAGGCAAAATGCCTAAATCACCTTTTAGTGGTAAAGGTGAACGTGCCACAGAACTGTTAGCCCTCGTTCATAGCGACGTATGTGGGCCCATGTCTAGCCAGGCTAGAGGTGGATATCATTACTTCGTAACCTTTACGGATGATGCATTTCGTTATGGTTATGTGTATCTAGTGAGACACAAGTCGGAAACTTTTGAGAAATTCAAAGAGTTTCGACATGAAGTAGAAAAACAAACAGGCAAGAGTATTAAGACACTGCGGTCGGACTGTGGTGGCGAATACTTAAGTTATGAGTTTCAAGATTACTTGAAAGAATATGGTATTCTTTCACAGTGGACTCCTCCTGGAACACCGTAATTAAACGGTGTGTCTGAACGGAGAAATCGTACCTTGTTAGACATGGTAAGGTCGATGATGAGTCGCACTGAGCTACATATATCCTTCTGGGGATACGCATTAAACAGTGCAGTACTTATTTTGAATAAAATTCCGTCAAAGTCTGTTGAACAGACTCCATATGAGATATGGACAGAGAGGAAACCAGGTTTCTCTTTCCTGAAGATTTGGGGATGCTGGGCATATGTTAAACGTTTGGAAGGTACCAAACTAGAACCCAAATCAGATAAATGCCTTTTCGTGGGATATCCTAAGGAAACCAAAGGATATTACTTCTATCACCCACAAGAGAACAAAGTATTTGTCGCTCTACATGCATTTTTCCTGAGAAGGAATTCCTAGATGCAGTGATAAGTGGGAGGAAAGTGGAGCTCGATGAAAATCGTAGTGATACTGTTCCTGGCAATGAATCAACGACGGAACATAAACAGACCATCCAGGATGAGTCTGTACCATAATCTTCATATACACAAGACCGCGTAGGTCGGAGAGAGTCAGGACGGTACCTGAGAGGTATGTGTTCCTGATCTCACCTCATGTAGATATTAATCTTATTGAGGATAATGAACCGACTACGTATGAGGAAGCAATACAGAATATTGATTCCGCTTTATGGCAAGAAGCCATGAAGTCCGAGATGGATTCCATGTACGCCAACCAAGTTTGGACACTGGTTGATGCACCAGAAGGCGTAATGCCTATTGGATGCAGATGGATCTTCAAGAAGAAGACCGACATGGATGGCAACGTACAAACGTACAAAGCAAGGCTTGTAGCAAAGGGGTATCATCAACAATATTGTATTGATTATGACGAAACTTTCTCACCCGTTGCCATGATTAAATCCATTCGGATAATGCTTGCAATAGCTGCATATTGCGATTACGAGATATGGCAGATGGACCTTAAAACCGCTTTCCTTAACGGAAACCTTTTAGAGGATGTTTATATGCAATAGCCTGACGGTTTTATCGTACCTAGACTTGCAAACAAGGTTTGTAAGTTAAATCGATCCATTTATGGATTGAAGCAAGCATCACGGTCATGGAATCAGCGTTTTGATGAGATCATAAAAGAATATGATTTCGTACAAAACGATGATGACCCTTGTGTATACAAGAAGGTTAGTGGGAGAGCAGAGCACTTTTATTGTCCTTTATGTCGACGACGTATTGCTTATAGGCAATGACATTCCCATGCTAACGTCGGTGAAAGCTTGGCTTTCATTAAAATTCTCCATGAAAGATCTGGGAGAAGCAGCCTTTATTCTGGGAATAAAGATCTACCGGGATAGATCTAGAAAGCTGCTTGGACTCTCCCAGAGTACATATTGACAAAGTGTTGAAGCGATTCAACATGGATCAATCCAAGAAAGGATTGATGCTAATGTCACGTGGTATCCTTCTGTCTACGGACATTTGTCCTAAGACTAAATAAGAGAGAGATAACATGAGTCGGATACCGTTCGCCTCGGCAGTCGGATCGATCATGTATGCCATCATATGTACGCGACCTGATGTGTCATATGCTTTGAGCATGTGCAGTCGCTTTCAGGCCGATCCAGGTGAAGGTCACTGGATGGCAGTTAAAAATATCCTTAAGTATCTTAGACGAACTAAGGATGCTTTCTTAATTTATGGAGGTGGAGAACTTGAGGTGTCTGGGTACACCGATGCAAGTTTCCAAACCGACAAGGACGACTTCAAGTCACAATCGGGGTACATTTTTTGTTTGAATAACGGAGCAGTGAGCTGGAAATCTTCCAAGCAAGATACTGTTGCCGATTCAACAACAGAAGCGGAGTATATTGCTGCGTCAGAAGTAGCAAAGAAGGCAGTTTGGATCCGAAAATTCCTAATTGGATTAGGAGTAGTTCCGTTAGCAGCTGAGCCCGTGCCATTGTATTGTGACAATAACGGGGCTATAGTACAAGCTAAGGAACTAAGGTCTCATCAACGATCCAAGCATGTTCTTCGGCGTTACCATCTGATTCGGGAGATTATACATCGTGGCGATGTAAAAGTCGAGAAGGTCGCATCGGATGACAACATTGCAGATCCGCTGACGAAGGCTGTTCTTCAGGATGTTTTGAACGACATATACATAGTTCAGGTATTAGATACTTGAGTGACTGGCTATAGGCCAAGTGGGAGATTGTTAGACATTATGACCCATAGCGTCACTGTTTTGTAAATGATATTGTATTATTGTACAAAATCAACTATGTGATAATGAAATTACCTTTTGCCGTTTTGTAAAATTATTTGCTTTGATATATTAATGGCAAAAGTCCATATGCTTAGTTCCGTATTGAGATGATATGAGACAGTATCAATATAAAAGGTTTAATCATTAAATATCCCTAGTCGGAGTATTATCGAGATCGGACATTGATAATGCGGAATAGACTAGTATTGCACTTGTGCGAGTTGTGATGGCACAACGGCATAGTTCTCATATATTTAAGTATTGGATACATATACAAGTACGATAGGAGGTTGTGTTTTACCGATGGTACGGAAAACAGCTTTGCTCTGGATAGACCCCGTGGAATCCCATTGGTAGTATGTCTGCGTGTCTATGGGAGGCCGCATCAGGGTAGGTGTATATGGTCTTAACCTAAGACTTGCATCGCTAGTAC
The DNA here is from genome assembly GCA_019454045.1 of Zanthoxylum bungeanum. Taxonomy (NCBI): domain Eukaryota; kingdom Viridiplantae; phylum Streptophyta; class Magnoliopsida; order Sapindales; family Rutaceae; genus Zanthoxylum; species Zanthoxylum bungeanum. The sequence continues at coordinate 78,669 of SKCR01027668.1, read as the reverse complement.
TTGCGACAATCGGTAAACTTTGGTTTTGGTGGTTCGGAGCTTTAGCCGGTTCTGTGTACGCCTCTTCTGTGTTTATCGGGAATCGTAGTGTACTGGATGTGATGTCAAGATGGAAGTATCACTTCAGACATATGGAGATGATGATCACACTGGATACAGAACTAGTACTCTATAAAAGGTTGCAACCGTCGGGACAATATGACCAGGTCAGGATTGTCCGATTTAAAGAGACTAGTTGTTTGATGTCCGATATATGTTTCGTACGGGGCAGACACATTTCCAGCCCCAGGCCTAACATGTGATCGTCCGATACTGGATCGATGTATGCGATACTACGGTATACTATGCTTGATAAAGATCTAATATTCCAATAAGAATATTTCTGGAGAATTGGGTAGGCATGGCGCTTTTCTAGAAGCCAACCTTGTCTTGTAAATCGGTAAAAACGTAGTACGAGGTACGTACGTGTTCGGATTATCCGACGACCGTATTTACTGCCAACATATCCGGAGATCTCTTGGGTCGCTTCCTGAAGATTCACCTATGATGTTTGATTCGAACTTTATTAATCTTGGATTAATTACGGAGAAACTTTATCTTGGATAAAATGCCTAATTAGGAGAGAGAACGATTAATTTGGAATTAATCGATAAAATAATATATTCGATATATTAAACGAAATTAGATTTCGACACGGAATTAAAATCGGATTTTAATTCGGGCAAACGAATTAATTTAGAATTAATTCGTTAGCGATGTGAATAGTAATATCGCTAGGCGTAATTATTTAATTCACGTCGCGACGGAAATTCGTTAATTCGGAATTAGCGAAACCGAGCCCGAAAGTGTTTGCGGACATATTCGTATTTTGAAACGAGTGGGACCCGCAAATCACATCGCGAAGTCTCATCACTTGACACGACTAGTTGATGGATGTATCTAGTCACCTTTATGGGATGATACATTGTCACTATTCTCAATGTAAGTTGGTGAGGCCATTTAATGGCTTTTTGGAGGGAAAACCTTTTCACGGTTTTTGAAGGGTTTTTTACCAAAATATTTTGGTAATTGTTATTCTCATCATCATTCACGTTTTTGAAACAATAAAAAGTGAAAAGAAACCAAAAGCCACTCTCCCTCTTCTTCTTCTTGCTCACGCCGTGAGCTTCTACAAGGGCAGAAAAATTGTTTTTCATTTCTCCATTTTTGCTAGCACAATGAGGGATCAAAGGAGGTGATAGGGAAACAACCTTGGAGCTTGGAATACTAGAAGACTTGAAGCTTCTCTCCCTCTTGCTCTTGGCCGAAAGTTTCCACCTTGAAGACTCAAGGATTCTCTTCATCAATTTTCGTCACAAGCTTTGTAAGTATGATTCCGCCATGCTTCAAGCTTTGCATGTATAAATTTGTGTATTTCTTTGGCTTATACTTTCTTTGGGACTAATTATAGAAACCAACAGATTGTAACAAAACCAACACATAACCAAAATTCTTGACCTCATCTTGCCACCAAATCATCCAGAAAAACCACCCCATCCATCAAGCTCATTGGAAAATCAACCGGAAAACTAAAACCAGTCCCTAAAACTACCTCAAGCAGTACAAGTCCACAACCCAGAAAGCCAACAGTACCAGTTTGTCTGACACAGCAGACCCTAACGTGAGTGAAACTAGACCTATGCAAGTTGTGTTGGATATTATATATTATTAAGCAAATTTGACATGCATCACTCAATCAAAATTATTATTATAAAACATAAACATAGAACTTGAGTACTAAGAAAAACTTGGAAATTATGTTATAGAAAATTATGAATGAAATCCAAGTCGTGATGCTTTTGTCCTTAAGAACTTATTAGCCCCGCGTCGGTGCTCTACAGATGTCTTTTGGCTAACTTTCTCTCATGATTAATTAGATGCTTCTTGTAGTAGGGGCACTCATTTCTTCAAGAACTTGAACTAAGAAAATGGAGGAAACTCTCTCTTTACATGACTCTCTAACAAAATGATAGAATATATGATTTCCTGGATCCTTAAGAATGACCCCAATGCCTCTTTTAAATAGGCATGGAAGGGTTCCTTTGAGGGCACCATTTGGATTAGAGTGAAACTCTCCTAAGGGTTATACTCATTCCTTATGCTTTTTGAGGTCTAGAAACACATTACTTCACTTTAGAGGATATGTCCCTTCATCTTTATGTCTTTCCCATAAGGCACTACTTAAGGGATATTTCTCTCATACATTAATACTATATATTAGAGAATTTACAACAATCCCTCACAATTCTCTAATAATAATGCAAACACTTAAGAGAGTTTAGGTGAAACAAAACTGCATCGTAATAGGTAGCTTTCACCTTGAAACTTTCCTAGTGAATGACAATCGAATTTACTTGGTGAACTAGTGACCCATAGTCTTGAACTGTTCTGCCGTTGGTGTAAACTAAGACAATTGCCAACACACAGCTTCACTTCGACCATTTCTTATTTTACAATTGTGTTCAGTTTGGACATGAACATCGGTCTTGGATTCATCAAGTACTTTAGAGAATTCAGTATTTAAAATTCCCATGGAAGCGTCCTCATTTTTTCTTGAAATAAGTAATCTTTTATAAAGAGGTAATCTTCTTTTACCCTCATTAGGACTCTTCTCCTAATATAGTGATCATAAAAAGCCTTAGATTATCCTAACCTTGACAGACAGCACTCTGTGTCATTACAGAAATGAGAAAGAGTATAAAACTCTTTAGTGCTTGTTTTGAATTGCACAAAGTTTCAGTTGTCCCTTTGAACCTAGATCTTGGGATCTCCAGTCAGTTAGGTTGTATTTCCACAGTGATAATTCTTAATTTATAGGCTTCAAGCCCATTCCCTTTGATGATTTCTCAACTTGCTCTCTAGGTAAACCTTTAGTAAAGTGGATCCGTTACGTTTTCCTTCGACTTGACATAATCTATTGAAATTATGTTGCTTGAGAGCAGTTGTCTTATGGCATTGTGTCTTCGACACCATTATACATTGTATTTTGGGCCCTCCCAATAGCTGATTGACTATCACAATGTATACTTATAGTTGGCACTGGCTTTAGCCAATTTAGAATATCCTCTAGGAAATTTCGAAGTCATTTCATTTCTTTGTCTTTTTGTCTAATGCTATGAACTCAGATTTCATAGTAGATCTGGCAATACATGTTTGCCTCGAGGATTCCCATGACATGGCTGCTCCACCAAGTGTGAAGACAAATCTGTTGGAGTTTCTACGGTCCCGAGGATCGATTATCAAGCATAAAACATAAGTGCGAATACACGAAAAACTTACGGAATACTTACATCGATCGGTTGAGGCGATGCGTTGAAGACAAAAATTCTTTTCTGCCCTCATTGGTGGTCATAGCAGTGAGCTGAAATGGCTCTCCAAGATTCGGCCATGTGTGGTTCCATCAAGATCCAAGCTTTAGTTGAAATTCCATGCTCAAATGTGCGGTTCCCTATCACATTCGCGTGACCCCTAATGTGTGCTAGCACTCTTGATTTTGCAACAAAATCATCACTCTTTGCTTCTCCTTGAGCTCTCGATTTTTACAGAAAAACAGAAGGAAAAAAAGCCCATGGCCGAGTGAGAGATATGAAGAGAAAGAGAGGAGAGTTGTGTGTTAGTTTGGTTGTTGGATGGATTGTGTATCTAATACACAATTGAATTATAAAATTCATTTACCAAAAGTTGTATATGCCTTTCAAAAAGTCAACAAGTTTTGGAGCCAAAATTTGGCAATTATTACCTTCCAACAACTCACATCAATCAATCAATCAAGTGACAAGTTGTCACATCACTCAAAGTGACTAATGATTTGGCGTTTGATGTGACTAGCGATTTGACGCTTGATGTGACTTGCGGGCCGCACTTGAATTCGAAATGCGAGTGTGCTCACAAACACTCTCGGGCTCGGGTTCGCTAATTCCAAATTAACAAATTTTCTGTTGCAACGCAATTAAATAATTATGCCTAGCAAAATCACTATTCGCGTCGCTAACAAATTAATTCTAAATTAACTTGTTCGCCCGAATTAAAATCTAATTTCAATTCCGCGTCGAAATCTAATTTCATATAATATATCGAATATATTATTTTATCGATTAATTCCAAATTAATTGTTATCTCTCTTAAATGATATTTTATCTCAGATAAAATATCTCTGTAATTAATCCCAGATTAATTTTCTCTCTCATTTAATTAATCCAAGATTAATAAAGTGCGAGTCATACATCATCGGTGAATCTTCGGGAAGCGACCCATGAGATCCCCGGATATGTTGGCAGTAAATTCGGTCGTCGGACTATCCGAGAACGTAAGTACCTAGTACTACGTTTTTACCGATTTACAAGACAAGGTTGGCTTCAAGCAAAGCGCCATGCCTACCCAATTCTCCAAAATATCCTTACAGGAATATGTGATCTATATCAGGCGTAGTATACGTAGTATTGCGTATTTCGATCCAGTATCGGATGATCACATGCAAGGTCTGGGGCTGGTACAGTGTCTGCCCCGTACGAAGCATATATCGGATCACTAGCAACTAGTCTCTTTATTATCGGATAATCATGACCAAGTCATATTATCCCGATGGTTGCAACCCTTAGAGAACCAGTTCTGTATCCATGCGCGATCATCATCTCCATATGACTGGAGTGATACTTCCGTCTTGACATCACACCCAACACACTACGATTCTCAATATACCCAGCAGAGGTATACACATAACCTATTAAAGCCCTGGACGACCAAAGCCAAAGTATATTGATTGTCGCAAGTATTAGCGGTTCAAGTCTCAGGTTAAGACCAAATACACTTACCCTGATTTCGGACTTCCATAGACACATAGTCATACTACCAATGGAATTCCGAGGGGGTCTATCCAGAGCAAAGCTGATTCCCGTATCATCGGTAAACATAACCTCCTATTACACTTGTATGAGTATCATATACCCAAATATATGAGAACTATGTTGTTATGCCCTCACAACGCGCACAAGTGTAATACTAGTCTTTTACGCATTATCGATGTTCAATCTCGATAATACTCTGACTAGGGATATTTAATGATTAATCCTTTGTGGACTGATACTGTCTCATATCATCTCAATCCAGGAACTAATCATATGGACCTTCTATCATTTATATATCTTGATGATCTAATCACAAATGATAAGAGACCAATTTCCTCTGTCACATAGTTGATTTCTACAACAACACCATGATCTGTACAAATAGTGACGCTATGGGTCATAAATGTCCAATAATCTCCCACTTGGCCTATAGCCAGTCACTCGAGTGTCCTACACCTGAACTATGTACTGTTCACTCAAATTTCTGTTGAGGAAAGGTTTTCGTCATCGGATTTGCATGATTATCATCTGATGCGATTTATAGGATCGTCACATCGCCACGATGTATGATCCGAACGAATCAGATGAATAGTCGAAGTACATATCTAGATCGTTGATGAGACCATTAATTCTTTAGCCTGTGCTGAAGCCTAGCTTAGCTGCTAACAGAACTATATCTAATCTAATTAGATTTATTATCGACCCAAATGGCTTCTATTGCTGCCTCAGCCGCAGCAATAACCCGCATTTTTTGTTTATTCGGTAACAGTATCTTGCTTGGAAGATTTCCAGCTCACTGTACCGTTAATCAAACTTTATAGTACTGTTGTTATTTTTCGGTTAGGAAACTTACAGCAGTGATCCCAATCACTTCAAGTTCTCCTTCTCCATAGTTTAAGACATCATCCTTAGATCTCTAAGATACTCAAGGATATTCTTAACATCAATCCAGTGACTATCACTTGGATTGGCCCGATTGTGAATCCATATGCTCAAAGCGTATGAGACACCAGGTCGCGTACATTTTTCAATGTACGAGTTCTCGGAGAGTGTTAACAACTTTAAATCTATTCCAGTAGATCTTTATTCCTAGAATAAATGTTGTTTCTCCCAAGAATTCTACAGAGAATTTTCTCGAAAGCTAAGCTTTCGCCGATTGTATTTATGGGAATATCATTTCCAAGAAATGACATATTATCATTATTTTATAGGACATTTACTGTCAGTGCGCTCCCACTAACCTCCTTATATACACAAGAATCATTCGTTTTGATTTAAATCATATACTATTATGATTACATCAAAATGATAATTCCAAGAACTCAATGCTTGCTTCAATCCAACCATGGATCGAATAACCTGCAAACCTTGTTTGCTTGTTTTGGTACGACAAAACGACATGATGTTGTAAACATCCTCCAAAAGGTTTCCATTTAAGGAAAGTGATTTTCCAGTTCAGCTGTCATATTTCATAAATGAAAGATGCAGCATCAGCAAGCATTATCCAAATGGATTTACCGTGGCAACAAGTAAAAGGTTTCGTTGTAATCGACACAATGTTGATAACGATACCTTTTCGCTACAAGCCTAGCTTAGTACGTTGGTATGTTGCCTTCCATGTATGTCTTCCTTGAAGACTTATTTTGTACCAATAGGCACAATGTATTGCGGTACATCAACTAGTTTCTAAACATAGTTGACATACATGGAATCCATTTTGGACATCATGGCACTTTGCCATAATAGGGAGTCGATACCTTGTATCACTTCCTCATACTTAGTCAGTTGGTGTTCGTCAATAAGATTGACATCTTTATGAGGTGAGATCAGAAACCCATACCCCAGGTTGTTTTCTGACTCTCTCTGACTTACGCGGTTCTTGTGTATTCGAAGATCATTGGTATAGTTTCATCCTTGATGAAATATTTGTGTTCCATTAGGAATCGGTGCCTGGAACAGTATTACTCCATTTTTCATCAAGCTTTACTTTCCTCCCACTTACCACTGTATATAGGTATTCCTCTTAGGAAAACCGCATGGCGAGCAACAATTAAATTGTTCTCTTGTGAGTTGTATAAGTACTATACTTTGGTTTCCCTAGGATAACCAACAATTGGCACTTATCCAATTTGGGTTTTAGTTTGGTATCATCCAAACATATGCCCAGCATCCCAAATTATCAGGAATGAGAAACCCGATTTCTTTCCTGTTCATATCTAATATGAATTCTATCAAACAGATTTTTATAGAACCTTATTCTAAATAAGTTTTGCACTGTTTATTCGTATCCGTTGAAGGAAATGGTAGCTCAGAGAGACTCATGATTAACCTTATCATGTCCAATAAAATTCGGTTACTCTGTTCGGACACACCGTCAAACTGACGTGTTCCGGGAGGAGTCCTCATTGAAAGAATACTATACTCTTTCAAGTATTTGAGAAACTTATTGCTTAAGTATTTTCATCCTGGTCTAACCGTGATGGTTTAATATTTTAGCCGATCTGTTTGCCTACTTCGTGTCGAAACTTTAAAAGTTTCCGATTTATGTTTCAAAAGAAACACATAACCATAACGCGATGCCACATCCGTAAAGGTCACGAAATACTCATATCCACCTCTAGCCTAGCTAGACATGGGCCCACTTGCTTCACTATGAACTAGGGCTAACAGATCGGTGGCAGTTACACTTTTACCAAGTAAAGGTGTTATAGGCACTTTGCCTAATAAACTAGATTCATAGACTTTATTTGAATAGGATCAAATCAGTCCTAGTACTCACTCTTCAAAAGTGTGGATGTACGAGTCTTGTTTAATTGTGTCCCAGACAACAATGCCACAATAAAGTTTCTTTTGATCAAATCAGTTTGAGCTATTTGTTTGTCATGTTATATGTTTGAGATTTATTTATATTCAAAATGTAAATTCTGTTATTCACATCTAATGTGTTTATCTCAATATCATCTTTATATAATAAAACACTTTAGTGTTCTAGAATATAAAGGTATACCCGCAACGGGTTATACACTGATATAGAGATAACGTTTCTAGTCAAACTAGTTACATTATAACCGTTTCCTAATTTAAGTACACACCCGAAGGGTAGTTCTTAAACTTAGGTATTTACGGTTAAAACAGCGACTTTCGTCCCGTTTCCGATTCACAGATAAATCTCAACTGAAGTCAGTATCCTGCTCAAAGCAGATTCTGCACATCAATAAATATTTATGTATCACATTAAGTATCTAAAATCCAATTTTAATACTAGTAGTGAATTTATTTATGACAAACATAGTTGAAGTCAGAGCCTTGCCCGTCTTCAATTCCATCATGTCTGCTTTGTCCAAACGACAGTCACGCTTTCGCGATCCCATTTGCTACAATTAAGGCAGATATTTTGGGACATGTCATTTGTCTTCCCAGAAGATTAATAATGATTTTGCCTTTGCCCATTTCCAACATTCCAGAAGCCTTTGGCCAAGCTTTGGCCTTCTAGAATATCGAAATAAAGTGCGCCTTGCGCTACTTGCCTTATTGCAAACTTTGGCTTTGTCTCCTTGAGAATAGCCATTAACTCTCCAAGGGTTATGTATTGCAATTTAGTACTTCTAAAATCTAAGTATAGATTTTATGAAGATCCTTCAATTTCATTATCATACTTTAAGGATCTAATCCTTAGTTCTGTATAAGAAATTAAGGAGTCTAAGCGACAAGCATAATGGATTAAGCACTAAAGTTATCATCACATGAATCTTCCAAAGATCATGCTCTACTATTTGCTTAACTCCGGGCTTAGGCCTAATATGTTATTTTATCAAATAAAGTAACTTATTAGTTTTCAGGACCATCCTGAATTTTTATTCCCAATTTGAAAATTAAACCATTTAAATACATTCTCCTTAGGATTATGTTTTAAATGCTAATCTTTCAATTTTATCTTGATTCTAATAGTCCAACTATTTAATCAACGATTTTCAGTACTATTTATTACAATGATTACTATAGTCCAACTATATAATCAACTATAATTTTAATAGGTTAAATTCAATTATATTGACTACTATAATCTAATTATAAAATCAACTATAATTAATTAAATCAAATATATTGATTACTATAATCCAATTATATAATTAACTATAAATGAAATAGTTTGAATACAGTCCAACTGTTTTATTAAAACAACGATTTAAATATTAGTCCAACTAACATTTAATTTATTTGACGAAATAATGTGATTGAGCGCGTATGGCAAGTAATTAAACGAATATTGCAAATTTAATTCTTGCCTCCCACTATTTTTCGACGAGCCTCTAACCCTCTGTTGAGTACTCGGGAAACCGTATTTCCTAGTGGGCTAGGATCCCGTTAAATGTCACACAATCTTGACTTTGGCCAACAAATTGTATGATAATTAACTAGGTAGATCTCTAAGATCAATTAGATCTCATCCAATTTCTAGATCCAGTAGGGGGACATCCAAGTCCGAAACATATATCTTATATATGCCAATATATCCAATATATTACCTAACATTTTTTCCTCTGAATCAACTAAACCTTGGCTTTGGCACAACAAACTTAGTGATCCCAGTTAAGCGTGACCCATTGACCTTGGAAAGCTTCGTAATCAATGTCGATGGACAAGAAGTGATCTTGACTTTGGCCAACAAATCACAACTTGGACAAGACACCGATATGGAACAAAGCCTTCATGATTCAAACACATCCTCGACGGACAAAGGCCTTGACTTTGGCCAACAAACCAATGCCAGTCTTGGATCTTGAGTAAGAATCACTCAATGGAAGGAAAAAATGCTTAATATTATTTGAGGGTTTTTCGCGTGCAAATTGGCAACCAATTTATTATCTTTGTTAAGGTCTCATCATCATACACCCTTAATCATGCATTCTAAACACATAATAAGGCGCTTAAATAAATATAATAATGATATGCGGATGGATACTTAACACATTGATCCTAGATCAAATCTCTCCATTTCCTCTCTCCCGCTAGCACAAGTATTACTTCTACCTGTTACATAACACTTCTAAAGAAACCTCATAAGCATTGAGGGGAATAGGTGAGAAGATAAATACAAAGAGTATGGAGGTGATAGGCTGGACACGCAGGTCCAATTAATAAATTCTAAATTTATTACAACAATTTCCAAATTACCCCACCCATCTAATATCCATCTGATATACATTATTCATGCATCGCAACCATGTATTCACACAAGCATGTTATCAATCAATCTAATCCAATTAATTAATCTGATAATTAATGATCATCCAATGTGCAAACAACGATTTGATTTTGTGCGAGTCAAACTCGTTTTTCGAATAAGTACTCAAAGTACGAATTCTTGAATTAAATTAAACTACAACATTAAATCCAATTTAATATGTATTTAATACTAATCCACTATTTAATTCCAAATTAAATATTACACTTTATTAACGAACCTTTACGACTTAAATTCCAAATTTAATCGTTACGGGTCTTAAATCCCGATTAATGTCCAACGTTAATTTAATTAAAGTCCAATGGGCTTTCAATTAATTTCTTAAGGCATGGACTTTTGGTCAACTTGGGTCAAACCCAATAACCAAAGCCCAATCAAGGAATAACCCCATAAGCCTAGAAATCAATTTAGGCTCATTAGGCCCAATTAAATTATTAAGGTCCATTAGTCGCATTTGGAATTTATGGAAACGGTTTTGGGCCCAATTGGATCCAACCAATTTAGCCTAAACCTAACTTGGTACAATAAAGCCCAATAAAGTCCAATAACAACTTCACAAGCCCAAATCCAATTTAAGCCCAACATAATTAAATTACAAAATTCCAATTTCACAATTTAATTACTCAAAGTGTATTTCATAATTAATTAACAAAATTAACATTTCTAAAACATCAATTAGCCTAATTAATTATGCTTATCTACATTAAAACATGTCCAACATATTTTAACAAAAAATCAAACCCATATACCATGCTTCATTATCGGCTTTGTGGGGATTTTTATGTCCGATTCGAATTCAATCCAATTAAATCCAATTCAACATTAAATCAACATTCCCAATTGATTCCAACTCATCCAATGAATCAAAAATCCAAAAATCCAAGACATTAGGGCATCATGAGTATTCGGCCAAGCCAACCCATTTGGGGAAAATTGTTCCAAATCAATTTTCATGAAATTGATCCAATCAAATTTCAATTAAACATGATTTAAGCATACTCAATCATGCAATTTAACCAAATCATGCTCAAATACATTTTACCCAATTTCAACCCTAAGTCAAGTTTCATGCTTAATCAACGCTCTGATACCATTGTTGGAGTTTCTACGGTCCCGAGGATCGATTATCAAGCATAAAACATAAGTGCGAATACACGAAGAAGTTGCGGAATACTTACATCGATCGGTTGAGGCGATGTGTTGAAGACAAAAATCTTTTATGCCCTCCTTGGTGGTCACAACAGTTAGCTGAAATGGCTCTCCAAGATTCGGCCATGTGTGGTTCCATCAAGCTCCAAGTTTTAGTTGAAATTCCATGCTCACATGTGCGGTTCCCTATCACATTCGCGTGACCCCTAATTTGTGCTAGCACTCTTGATTTTGCAACAAAATCATCACTCTTTGCTTCTCCTTGAGCTCTCGGTTTTTACAGAAAAACAGAAGGAAAAACAGCCCATGGCCGAGTGAGAGATATGAAGAGAAAGATAGGAGAGTTGTGTGTTAGTTTGGTTGTTGTATGGATTGTGTATCTAATACACAATTGAATTATAAAATTCATTTACCAAAATTGTATATGCCTTTCAAAAAGTCAACAAGTTTTGGAGCCAAAATTTGGCAATTATTACCTTCCAACAACTCACATCAATCAATCAATCAAGTGACAAGTTGTCACATCACTCAAAGTGACTAATGATTTGACGTTTGATGTGACTAACGATTTGACGCTTGATGTGACTTGCGGGCCGCACTTGAATTCGAAATGGGAGTGCGCTCGCAAACACTCTCGGGCTCGGGTTCGCTAATTCCAAATTAACGAATTTTCTGTTGCGACGCAATTAAATAATTATGCCTAGCAAAATCACTATTCGCGTCGCTAACGAATTAATTCTAAATTAACTCGTTCGCCCGAATTAAAATCTAATTTCAATTCCGCGTCGAAATCCAATTTCGTATAATATATCGAATATATTATTTTATCGATTAATTCCAAATTAATCGTTATCTCTCTTAATGATATTTTATCCTAGATAAAATATCTCCGCAATTAATCCCAGATTAATTTTCTCTTTCATTTAATTAATCACAGATAATAAAGTACGAGTCATACGTCATCGGTGAATCTTCGGGAAGTGACCCATGAGATCCCCGGATATGATGGCAGTAAATTCGGTCCTCGGACTATCCGAGACGTAAGTACCTAGTACTACGTTTTTACCGATTTACAAGACAAGGTTGGCTTCAAGTAAAGCGCCATGCCTACCCAATTCTCCAGAAATATCCTTACAGGAATATGTGATCTATATCAGGCGTAGTATACGTAGTATTGCGTATTTCGATCCAGTATCGGATGATCACATGCAAGGTCTGGGGATGGTACAGTGTATGCCCCGTACCAAGCATATATCGGATCACTAGCAACTAGTCTCTTTATTATCGGATAATCATGACCAAGTCATATTATCCCGATGGTTGCAACCCTTAGAGAACCAGTTTTGTATCCATCCGCGATCATCATCTCCATATGACTGGAGTGATACTTCCGTCTTGACATCACACCCAACACACTACGATTCTCAATATACCCAGCAGAGGTGTACACATAACCTATTAAAGCCCTGGACGACCAAAGCCAAAGTATATTGATTGTCGCAAGTATTAGCGGTGCAAGTCTCAGGTTAATACCAAATACACTTACCCTGATTTCGGACTTCCATAGACACATAGTCATACTACCAATGGAATTCCGAGGGGGTCTATCCAGAGCAAAGCTGTTTCCCGTACCATCGGTAAACACAACCTCTTATTACACTTGCATGAGTATCATATACCCAAATATATGAGAACTATGTTGTTATGCCCTCACAACGCGCACAAGTGTAATACTAGTCTTTTACGCATTATCGATGTCCAATCTCGATAATACTCTGACTAGGGATATTTAATGATTAATCCTTCGTGTACTGATACTGTCTCATATCATCTCAATCCAAGAACTAATCATATGGACCTCCTATCATTTATATATCTTGGTGATCTAATCATAAATGATAAGAGAGCAATCTCCTCTGTAACATAGTTCATTTGTACAACAACACCATGATCTGTACAAATAGTGACGCTATGGGTCATAACTGTCCAACAAAATCCACTCGTGGATTTGGATTCCACTGTATCAGATATTCAGTTAGCATCGTTGTATCCCTCTATAGCACTAGGATATCACGTATAATGCAGACCGTATTTTAAAGTTTCTCTTAGATACCTCAAAACTCTTATTATGGCTTTCCAGTGGATATGTCCTAGATTACTCGTAAATCTACTAAGCCTGTTTACAGCTTGAGCAATATCTAGTCGTTTGCAATTTGTGAGATACATCAGATTTTTGATGATTCTCGAATACTCTAATTGCGATACGCTTGAGCCAATATTCTTTGATAAGTGAATAGTTAAGTCCATGGGAGTGCTAGCCACATTTAGATCTCCTTATTATATTTCTCAAGTATATTCTCAACACAATGAGCCTGAGATAATATGCACCCCTCTGGTGTTCCAGAAATCTTAATTCCTAAGACCACATCAGCTAGTCCTAAATCTTTCATATCAAATATATTGGTCAATATTTTCTTAGTAGACTGAATCGTCTCATGATTACTATCAATTATCAGCATATCGTCTACGTAGAGACACACAATGATATCCTTTTTTAGTTTATTTAGTGTATACACACTTATCACACTCATTGATTTTGAACCCACTTGACAACATCTCTTTGTCAAATTTTTCTTGCCATTATTTAGGTGCTTTTTTTAATCCGTATAAGGATTTTACAAGTTTGCACACCTTCTGTTCTTGTCTAGGAACATTGAAACCTTCTGTATAACCACTCTGATAATCCTGACGACTATTACGTTATGGGATGCATGATACATGATATAAATTATATTCGAAAATGTATACACTCATGATATGAATTTTTGGACATTCAATAAATTTCTCATAGTCCGATAAGGAATTCATTTCAAGATTAAATTCGGATAGCCTATGGTATTTGGGTCATATTTTTTTCATACGAACTCCGATATTTATAAATTTTATCGTCAGAAATCTAAGACCGAGATCTAGAACTTCTGCGTTGAAAGTTTTTCCAAATTCGAATCAGAAATGGGGTAAAAATACAGTTAAATATTTCAGATGAATATTACTTGGGGACTAATCTAGAGAATTCTCAAAGTTTCTCAAAGTTTCTTCATTTAAATCATTTGCAATTAGACCCTAGTATAAAAGGGAACATTATTCTAGCACCCTTATCATTTAGAAGAAAGAAATAAAACATGAGGGAGATGAGAGAAAGAAAAGAAAAGGGAAGAAAAAAGAAGAAAGAGGAGGAGATGGAGAGGGAGACCACTTCTCTACCAAAGATTAAAGGCAACTCAACCCACCATAAGCTAGGAAGATGAATATCAAGCTTAAAAGACTGGATTGGTGAAGGAAATCAAATGAGATATGGAAATGAAACCTTGACCCAAATTTGAAAAGTGGATGTTTTGATGAATTGATGATTATAGGGTGTTGTTGGGTTGTTTTTGATGTTGTTTATATAGTTTTGTGTTAAGAAATTAATGATTTTGAGAAACCCCCAATTTAAGAAACCATAAGCTTTCAGTCAAATTGATGACTATAAAATTGGAGGTTGTGATGATATTATAAGAGTATATGGATGATATTTTGTGTTTTTATTGTGGTTATAGCTTGAGTAGTGTTGTAGAAGTTGAGAGTGAAGACGAAGTTGAAGCTAGGCCCTGAAAACAGGCTGACATCATGACGCGCATACCCGACGTCGCAATGTATACTGGGAAATTACTCTCGGATTCACATATGGAATTGATGGATACAGATATCGAGTGCACATGCAGTTCAGGACTAGGAATAACAGTTGTCCCTAGATCCCAAATTCAGAGCCTGGAAGGGTAGCAAAGATATTCACCCCGGCTCTAGATTTATGGCTTGGTAGACGATGAGATGTAACGCCCCAAGACCACCAGATATTTGCGTACGGGGGACGCCCTCAAGCGCCAGATTTTTCATATGGGGGGACGGTGAGACGTAACACCCCCATGTGCCAAATATTTAGATACATATTTCTCATATAAAGATTTTTCAGTTAAAGATTTTTCAGAAACATATTTTCAGAAATGGATTTCCAGAACCAGATTTTCTTTTAGAAAAGATAAGTTTAAGAAAGAGTTTCAGAAAAGATTTCCATAATAGTTTGCAAAAAGAGATGTGTTTTCAGATAAGAAAGAGATTTCAGAAAATATTATTTTTCTGAGAGGATTTTTCGATTTTTAGAACCATGAATTTTCAGAAAGAATCAATTTTCTTTTTAACTGTCCACTCACTAGATTGTTGAAACGATCTAACCCTCATCCCCATCCACTCCTAGTTTCGTAATTTCTTATTTTCTAGTCAGAGGACGAGCTCGGGAGGATGGATACTGATGGCAGACCCTAGGGTGTTGAGTCCACCAGGTCGAGTTAGAGATGTAGTACAGTCACAGTTTAAGAAAAGTCATGTATCATGCATTTTGTATAGTGGTGATTGTGTGTGTGTGTAGTAAGTTAAATTAACCTTGACAGAGGCACAAAGGTATTGTTGTGTATTCACAGTTTTAAGTATTAGAGGTGCATTGTATGATTTTGAATTGGGCAAAGGTCCATATTCATGAGTTTGTATTTGTGACGAATTAGTAGTGATGTACATAGTCAGTGAGTCAGAGGCTCAAGGGGATAGGGAAGTCTAATTCCCTACCAGTAGCATCTCTTGGAGGGGGATTTTACAAAGATGGTATCAGAGTATGGTCTAGGGAGAGTCAGTGACTACAGTGGGTAGAGTGTTGTGGTCTTGTATACATAGTATGCCCGGGATTAGTATGTGAGGCACTACCTCTTCAGTATCCAATCCTCGAGTACGTCCTCAAGCCCTATAAACTGGTTAGTGAGAATTTCCAAGCTAGTTGAATTTTTCCATCTAATGAAAGCAACCATGATCCATATTTTAGTTGAGAATCCTTCCATAGTTATCTCGGTTTACTAGCAGAAGTTCAAAAAAAGTTACGAAAATATATAGTAAAGTTCTAAGAATATCTACCCAAGAGATTAAAAGAGAAAGAGAAAGCTAAAAGAAAAGTACAATGTACAGATGCTCATAGTAACCAGAAGCAATTAGAGGTAGAGATACAGAAACAGGTAAAAAAGGAAGTACCCAAACCTATATTAGTAAAGAGAATAGAATAAGCCTGAGCAAGAGAAAAATATCGGGTGGACTTAAGTAAAGTTCCTTCCCTCCAAGCAAAATTCCTTTCTTTCTCAGAAAATCCTTCAGACAGACTCAACAGTTACCTCGTAAAAGACAGCAAGTTTCCTTGAATAATGAAGGATAGTTAGAAACATAAGAAAGCAAGAAATTTGGATAGTCATGGGAGTTTCTGGTAGACATGAGATGTCACTAAGGATATGAAGATTTTAGATACCCAAACCCATGCCAATAAGAAAATAAAATAACTAATTTCTCTAGTCAAGAAATCTGATACAAACAATGACCTAACCTATTCAGATTCGAACCTCTTAGCATACCGGTTAAGGAAATTATCCTAACAGAGTCTATCGCATACCTATTTTACATGAGTAATAGACTCTACCAGGATATAAAACACCAGAACAAGGACATAGATACTCTTTGAGACGTAAAAGCTTGTTCCGTCTTTTACTAGCCTAGGTAGAGATAACTATAAGAAAGCTCGGTGAGAGTTTATCCTAAGACAAGAAAACAGAAGATATATGGAAGATAGATCACTCAAAAATGGACTAAGGAGGTTTCTGAGGATAGAAAAGAAAGACCTGACATAAAATGAGTTGGCAAATTTGTAGTACTAGTAAGAACCCATAGATCAGACCGATGCCAATAGAAATAATCTGAGTTTAAACAGACAGACCCATGAGGATGGAGACACTCATGAGTAATAAAAGTACCAGTATGGATAGTAGAACAGAGTGCCATAGCCGTGACCTATAGCAAGAGCAGAGATCTAGAGATTAGCTCATAATACGATCCACCACTAACCTCGACAACATATCTTAGAGCCAAAAGATAGGATATGGAAACAATACAGAAGAATATGATTAGTAACAAGGAAGTTCATTGCATATAGTGACACAGATAATGTAGCTTGAGGACAGTAAGTAAAAGAATACCTCGGAATGATTGATAAATATTAAGGAACCTTAAGCCATGGAATAGTCGATGCAGCTTCCAATTGAATGAATAGTAATTCTTCCTCCCAGCAGCCCGACTCTAGTAAGCATTCAAACATCTAGCTAGACATGGAAAAATATAGTCACCCCGATGTAGAGCTCAACAAGAAGTTGAATAAGTAAAGAAGAGTATCTGACGGAATAGAGAGATTATGAGACGGCTAAATTGTCAAATCAAAGAGTTCGACGGAACCTAGATAAGAATCATGACATGGTAATATTTTATACGAGATAGAGTGAATTGAATTCACGATATGTCTAGCTAGATTTAAAATAAATAAACCGCCCTATTATAGAACAGGCAGCCTTCGAGAAAGTAAAGGCTCAAATGAGTGAGGAGCCAAAGTAAGAAACACAATAAATGACCCCATGAGTTAGAGATATGATTTATAAAGAGCCCCCCATTATACTAGAATGGAAGTACTAGTATAAGAGTAGCACCCGGACCAAAGTATAAGTAGTGATACCCTAACCTATCGAAATTAATATGGAATTTCCAGGGAAGTAATGACTTAAGAGGGCTAAGAAATTAAGATCAATTAGAAGAATAATAGAGGAACTATGGTAGGGTTTTCAGAGAGCATGAACCACAAGGATATTTATAGTATAGGAAAGTATGATCGATAGTTGGAAACAAATCATGAGTAAAATCGAAGAAGGAAATTCAGATAGTACCTAGCAGAAGTACCTTAGTATGGGAGCCAACACCAGATATGTAAACACGGGGGTCCAAGGCTATAGATGAGCAGCACGCCCAACTACAGCACGGGTAGTGATGAGCGGAAAATATATCAATATTTACCGCCCCTTTTACTTAATATTTTGTTTAGTTTCTCGGGTTTGATGAACGTTTTGATGTGTTTTAGTTTATTTTACAGATAAAATAATATTGGGACACAATGAAATCATTTAGGATGAAATGTGGGTCAAATAAAAGTAAAAATTGGACTTGACATTTTAATTTTGGAGATTGGAAACTTGAAAGGGCGTTTTAACGAAGTGCAGTTTTGGAAATTCCAATTTTGCGCATCTGTCGTATTTTGGGCATAACATTTTACTCTGATATCGGATTGAGCTAATTCAAGTTCCAGATTAAAGAAGACTCAAAGATATACAACTTTTAAAGACAAAATAATTTCTAATTCGGAAGATTTGATGCCCGCAATTGATGAACCATCCAGAAGTGTGTTGTGTGTAATTATTAAAGTCATTTTCAATCATTTTCAAAGCAAAAAATAAAGTAATAAATAAATAATAAAAATTATCAAATCACCACCAAACATGATAAGCAATTAGTGGAGCAATTTGTGGAGCAATTAATAATGGATTTGGTGGATGATTTGATGGAGGCAAAATTTTGCCTATAAATACCAAGCCATTTCATTTGTAAATTCATACTTTCTTCTAAGTAATTCTTTAAGAATACTAAGAAGATTGTATCTTGTTTATTTATTTACAGCTTTCAGTAATTAATTTCCGCTTTCGCACTTTCTTTTCTTTACTTTTCAGTTTTTACTTTCCGTAATTACTTTTACGCACAGTACTTTTCTTTCTTTAATTTTCAGTTTTTACTTTTCAGTAATGAGGAGGTAACTCCCCTTTGCTGGGGTAAAATGTAAAACTTTTATTACAAATATTTAGATTAATCCCCCTTAATTATAATATATAAACTAGTTAAAACCTGACTTAACGAAGATACCGTCATATTGGTCGGTTGGTAATTATTTAAATTGGTTTTAACCTGACTAAACTGGATACCGCCTGATTGGTCGTTTGGTAATTAATTATTAATTTGACTTAATCTGGATACCGCCTATATGGCTGGTTGGTAATTATCATGCAAAGTTAATATATTATATTAATGGAGATATCTAAAATAGAAGTAATAAAAGTGGATCCTTTTACCTCAGCATTTTCTTTTATTATACTTTTGCTTTATTTACTTTTCAGCAATTTACTTTCAGCATTTACTTTTAGCATTTACTTTTCAGCAATTTACTTTCAGCATTTACTTTTCAGCAATTTACTTTCAGCAATTTACTTTCAGCATTTACTTTTCAGTAATTTACTTTCAGCATTTACTTTTCAGTATTTAATTTTCAGTATTTAATTTCAGCATTTACTTTTCGTCATTTACTTTCAGCAATTTACTTTTCAGCACTTTACTTTATATCTTTTATTTTATTTAAGTTTTTACTAGCCCTGGTTATGTGTCGTAACTAAGTTAGTTATCCGGGGTTGTGATGAATTCTAATATCAACTGTTTATAAGGGGTTATTTTATAGTTTGGGTAATTTAAAGGTTTACTTATTAAGTCTTAAGCTTAATGCTTTTTGTTGTCTGATCACCAATAATATTGATGTGGTAAATCTAAAATAAACTTGACAAAGGAATTTTAGGTTTCAGCCTTAGACTTAATATCCCACGATCTTCCTTAAGGATAGATAACCCTTTAATAGATTTCCTTACAGTATAGACATATACCTGTCGGGCGGGGGTAGCCATAATTGGAACTTAACTTAATGAATCTAGGTAATTTGGTTGACATAGACATATGATTCAATTGGGTTAAATTGGGTATTTGCGTCTGACCATCGACAGAGGCTTTCGTATAATTTCGTGTTCCAGGATAGTAAACCAATTTATTACACAAACATAAATAAAATCACTTCATCTTTTAAAAGATATTAGAAAGATTCACAACCCTAGATCTTTGAGTCTTTTGTTATTTTCCTAGTATTTTTCTTTTGTTTATTTTATTTTATTTAATTAAGGAAAACCACATTCAACCAACCAATCAACAATCATTCTCTTCTCCATTTAATTAGATATTTGTAAATAAATAGATTCAAACATTAATAACAACAGTAGGAATTAAGTCCTCGTGGGATCGATATTTTTATACTACTTGAACGATACGTGCGCTTGCGTTATACGTGTGTGTTTACGCCGTCAATTTTTTGGCGCCGTTGCCGGGGACTTATTTTTCTTGAGTTATTAATTTTGAAGCTATCTAATTTACTTGTATCTAATTTTTTATCTGTAATTTTTATTTCTTTCTTTTGTTTTCAGGTGATTAAAAAAATAGAACATTATTGGGAGATTGAAAGATTACGAGCTTTACTAGAAGAAGAGAAAGATACACCTAAATCTGGGAGCAACAGTCCGGTTTTCTGAGGCCTGTTGTCCAGCCTAACAACTATCACTGGATGTAGAACCAAGCAATTACCAAATTTTCTCAAACAAAGACGCATATTAAGTCAATGCGGAGATGTGACATATGTTATGGTAAACCAAACGAGAGATTCATTGTGAGTCACAAACTACAATCCAGTTGGCTTGGAAGAGCTGTTGTGGTTTCTATTTAGGTCCCAAGATCATAACAAGCATGAAAAACATGTGTGAATACATCAACGGAGGTAGCGGAATACTCACATCGATCGGTTGAGACGATTGCAACAAAAAACAAAACGATTTTGGCCTCCATTTCCACGCCCCTGCAGTGCAGTCCACTGCCTGAAAAATCAGATTTTGAGCTGAGATTTGGAGCTTCAATCTTCGTCTAACGATTCCCGGCTCGTGGGTGGGTTCCCTAACACCTTCGTATGCCTCTTAGAAGTGTACTAGCACTTGGATCTTGCCACAAAATCAAGTTTCCTCCTCTCTTGGACTGTCACGTTTGACAGTGTTATGCAGCCTTGGGCGTTTTGTGAGGGAGAAGAGTGAAGAGAGAGTTCTCTAGGGTTCTAAAATATTCATCTAATGAATAATGATAGTTGCCAAAGTGTAGAGAGAGAGATTTTTTGTTTTTATACTTTAGGTAAAAACCATTTCACTTACCCTAAACTTGGTAGGTGTGGGTAAATGGTTTTCCAAAAGTAAAACAAGGTAGTTGGGTGGGTGGTAGGTACACCTACCACACATGGGCCCCACATATTTGAATTAAAATTCAAATATCTCTACGAACATTTGCCGCGGCTCGGTTCCGTTTAATCCGATTAAACGAACTTCCGTCGTTAAATAATTAAATCTAATTTAATTAAATATCGATGCCTCGCAAATATATTACGAACGTCGTTTACGAATTAATTCTAAATTAATTCGTTCGTTCGCATTAAAGTCCGACTTTAATTTCGTAATGAAATCCAATTCATATTAATATATCGATATATTAATTTTAGCCCATTCGAATAAATTAAATAGAAAAATCAAATTTAACTATTAAATTTATTTTACCGATTAATTCCAAATTAATCGCGTTCTCTCTCTTTAGACGATATTTTATCCCAGATAAAATATCTCCGTAATTAATCCCAGATTAATTTTCTCTCTCATCAAAATAATCCCAGATTAATTAAAGTGCGAGTCATACATCATCGGTGAATCATTGGGAAGCGACCCATGAGATCCCCGGATATGTTGGCAGTAAATACGGTCGTCGGACTATCCGAACACGTAAGTACCAAGTACTACGTTTTACCGATTCACAAGACAAGGTTGGCTTCTAGCAAAGCACCATGCCTACCCAATTCTCCGGAAATATCCTTACAGGAATGAAGGATCTGTATCAGGCGTAGTATACATCGTATAGTGCATATCGATCTAGTATCGGATGGTCACGTGCTAGGCCTGGGGCTGGAGTTGTGTCTGCCCCGTACGAAGCACATGTCGGATGTCTGGTAACTAGTCTCTATAATCGGATATACATGACCTAGTCATAATATCCCGATGGCCGCGCAGCACTTAAGAGCACTAATACCGTATCCTACGTGACATCATCTCCACTATGACTGGAGTGATACTTCCGTCTTGACATCACACCCAATACTCTACGATTCTCAATATACCCAGTATTGGCGTACACAGAACCGGTTAAAGCCCTGGACGACCTCAACCAAAGTATATTGATTGTCGTAAGTATTAGCGGTGCAAGTCTCAGGTTAAGACCAAATACACCTACCCTGATGTCGGACTCCCATAGACACACAGTCATACTACCAATGGGATTCCGAGGGGGTCTATCCAGAGCGAAGCTGTTTCCCGTACCATCGGTGAAACACAACCTCCTATTACACTTGCATGAGTATCCAATACCCAAATATATGAGAACTATGCCGTTGTGCCCTCACAACGCGCACAAGTGCAATACTAGTCTTTTACGTATTTATCGATGTCCAATCTCGATAATACTCTGACTAGGGATATTTAATGATTTATCCTACGTGGACTGATACTGTCTCATATCATTCTCCGTCCAGGAACAAATCATAGGGACCTCTCATCATTTATACATCTAAGGTGATCTAATCACAAATGATAAGAGAGCAATCTCCTTTGTCACATAGTTAATTTGTACAACAACACCATGATCTGTACAAATAGTGACGCTATGGGTCATAATTGTCCAACAATCTCCCACTTGGCCTATAGCCAGTCACTCGAGTGCCTAACACCCGAACTATGTACGGTTGGCTCAAATTGCTGAGAAAAGGTTTTCGTCAGCGGATTTACATGATTATCGTCTGATGCGATTTATACGATCATCACATCGCCATGATGTATGATCCGAACGAATCAGATGAATATCGAAGTATATATCTGGATCGTTGATGAGACCATTAATTCTTTAGCCTGTGCTGACGCCTAGCTCAGCCGCTAACAGAACTATATCTAATCTAATTAGATTTATTATCGACCCAAATGGCTTCTATTGCTGCCTCAGCTGCAGCAATAATCCGTATTTGTTGTTTATATGGTAACAGTATCTTGCTTGGAAGATTTCCAGCTCACTGTTCGGTATTCAAACTTTATAGTACCGTTTGCGACTTATAGTCGTCTTTATCGGTTTGGAAACTTGCTACAGCGATCCCAGTCACTTCAAGTTCTCCTCTCCATAGACTAAGACAGCATCCTTAGTTCTCTGAGATACTAACGGATGTTCTTAACTTCAATCCAGTGACTATCACTCGGATTGGTCTGATTGTGTCTCCATATGCTCAAAGCGTATGAGACACCAGGTCACGTACATTTTAAATGTACAATTTCTCAGAGAGTGTTAACAACTTTAAATCTATCCCAATAGATCTTTATTCCTAGAATAAAGGTTGTTACTCCTAAGAATTCTACGGAGAATTATCTCGAAAGCCAAGCTTTCGCCGATTGTTTTATGGGAATATCATTTCCAAGAAATGACATATATTATCATTATTTTATACAGGACATTCATTGTCAGTGCGCTCCCACTAACCTCCTTATATACACAAGAATTATTTTCGTTTTGAATTAAATCATAAACCATTATGATCACATCAAAACGTCAGCTCCAAGAACCTTATGCTTGCTTCAATCTAAACATGGATCGAACAACCCGCAAACCTAGTTTGCTGGTTTAGGTACGACAAAATCGTCAGGATGTTATAAACATCCTCCAAAAGGTTTCCGTTTAAGGAAAGCGATTTTGATCTTTAACTGACACATTTCATAAATGAAATATGCAGTTTCAGCAAGCATTATCCAAATGGATTTACCGTGGCAACAGGTAAAAGGTTGAACCGTAATCAACACAATGTTGATAACGATACCTTTTCGCTAAAAGCCTAGCTTTGTACGTTGGTATGTTGCCATCCATGTATGTCTTCCTTGAAGACTTTAAGTACCAATAGGCACAATGCCTTACGGTACATCAACTAGTGTCCAAACATAGTTGGTATACATGGAATCCACTTTGGACTCATGGCACTTTGCCATAAAAGGGAGTCGATACCTTGTATCACTTCCTCAAACGTAGTCGGTTGGTCTACCTCAACAAGATTGACATCTTTATGAGGTGAGATCAGAAACCCATACCCCAGGTTGTTTTCTGATTCTCTCTGATCTACGCGGTTCTTGTGTATTCGAAGATTAATGGTATAGTTTCATCATTGATGAACTATCTGTGTTCCATTAAGGACTTCGTGCCTTGAACAGTATTACTCCGATTTCATCGAGTTATACCATCCTCCCACTTACCACTGCATATCGGTATTCCTCTTAGGAAAACCGCATGGTGAGCAACAATAACATTGTTCTCTCGTGAGATGCATAAGTACTATACTTATGGGTTCCCCTAGGATAACCTATAATTGGCACTTATCCTATTTGGGTTTTAGTTTGGTATCATCCAAACATATGCCTAGCATACCCAAATCATCAGGAATGAGAAACCCGGTTTCTTTCCCGTTCATATCTAATATGATATCTGTCAAACAGATATTATGGAACCTTATTCAAAATAAGTTCTTGCACCTTGAAGGAAATGGTAGCTCAGAGCGACTCATGATTAACCTTATCATGTCCAACAAAATTCGGTTTCTCCGTACGGACACACAGTCAAACTGACATGTCTCGGGAGGAGTCCTCATTGAAAGAATACTATACTCTTTCACGTATGTTTGAAACTTACTGCTTAAGTATTTTCCATTACGGTCTTACCGCGACGGTTTAATACTTTAGACGATCTGTTTGTCTACTTCGTGTCGAAACTCTAAAAGTTATCGATTTGTGTTCTTCAAAAGAAACACATAACCATAACGTGATGCCACATCCGTTAAGGTCACGAAATATTCATATTCACATCTAGCATTGCTAGATATGGGCCCACTTACTTCACTATGAATAGGGCTAACAGATCGGTGGCATTAGCACTTTTACCAAGTAAATAGTGTTTAGGCACTTTGCCCAATAAACTAGATTCGTAGACTTTATTTGAATAGAATCAAATTAGTCCTAGTACCCACTCTTCAAAGTGTGGATATACGAGTCTTGTTTGATTGTGTCCCAGACAACAATGCCACAAATAGTTTCTTACTGATCAAATCAGTTTGAGCTATTTATTTGTCATTTTATATTTGAGATTTATTTATATTCAAAATATAAATTCTGTTACTCACATCTAATGTGTTTATCTTAATATCATTCTTTATATAATGAAACACTTTAGTGTTCTAGAATATAAAGGTCTATCCGCAACGGATTAAACACTGATATAAAGATAATGTTTCTAGTCAAACTAGTTACATTATAACAGTTCCTAATTTAAGTATATACCCAAAAGGTAGTTCCTAAACTTAGGATTCTACGGTCGAAACAGCGACTTTTCGTCCCGTTTCCGATTCGCAGATTAATCTCAGCTTGAAGTCAGTATCCTGCTCACAGCAGATTCTGAACATCAATCCATATATTTATGTACCATACTAAGTATTTTAAAATCCAATTTTAATACTAGTAATAGACATAATATTGACAAACATTCTTAAAGTCAGAGCCTTGCCCTTTCTTTAATTCCTTCGTGTCTGCCATATCCAAACGGCAGTCACTTTAGGATATGTCATTTACCTTCCCAGAAGATCATAATGATTTTGCCTTTGCCTTTCAAATATTTCAGAAGCCTTTGGCCAAGCCTTGGGTTTCTAGAATATTGAAGTATGGTGCGCCTTGCGCCACTTACCTAATTGCAAAGTTTGACTTTATCTCCTCGAGAATAGTCTTTAACCCTCCAAGATTTATTTATTGCAATTTTAATACTTCTTAAATCTAAACATAGATTTATGACAAGTATATCGAATTAAGCACTTAAGTTATCATCACATAAATCTTCCAAAGATTGCTCTACTATTTGCTTAATTCTTGGCTTAGGCATAATAGGTTATTTTATCAAATAAAGTAACTTATTATTTATTTCCAGGACCATCCTGAAATTATTCCCAATTAAAATATAGTCGTTTAAATACATTTTCACCTAGGATTATGTTTTAAACACTAATCTTTCATTCATCTTGATTCTAATAGTCCAACTATTTAATCAACGATTTGTGGTACTATGTATTATATTGATTATTATAGTCCAACTATACAATCAAATATAATTTAAATCAATTAACCTCAATTACATTGATTACTATAATCCAATTATAAAATCAACTGTAAATTGAAATTAATTAATTCAAATATATTGATTACTATAATCCAATTATATAATCAACTATAATACAGTCCAACTGCTTATTAAAACAACATTTAAATATTAGTCCAACTAACATTTATTTATATGACGAATAATTTGAATGAGCGCGTATGGCAAGTAATTAAACGAATATTGCAAATTCAATTCTTGCCTCCCACTATTTTTCGGCGAGCCTCTAACCCTCTGTCGAGTACTCGGGAAACCGTGTTTCCTAGTGGGCTAGGATCCCGTTAAATAACACAATCTTGACTTTGGCCAACAAATTGTATGATAATTAACTAGGTAGATCTCTAAGATCAATTGGATCTATCCAATTCCTAGATCCAGTAGGCGGATATCCAAATCCTAAAAATATATCTTATATATGCCAATACATCCAATGTATTACCTAACCTTTTCCTCTGAATCAACTAAGCCTTGGCTTTGGCACAACAAACCTAGTGATCCCAGTCAAGCGCGACCCATTGACCATGGAAAGCTTCGTAATCAATGTCGATGGACAAGAAGTGGTCTTGACTTTGGCCAACAAACCACAACTTGGAAAAGACACCAATATAGAACAAAACTCTCGTGATTCAAACACATCTTCGACGGACAAAGGGCTTGACTTTGGCCAACAACCCAATGCCAGTCTCGGATCTTGAGTAAGAATCACTCAATGGAAGGAAAAACGCATGATATTTGATGAGGGTTTTTCGCGTGCAAATTGGCTACCAATTTATTATCTTTGTTAGGTCTCATCATCATACACCCTTAAACATGCATTCTAAACACATAATAAAGCGCATATGAAAATAAATAATAATGATATGCGGATGGATACTTAACACATTGATCCTAGATCAAATCTCTCCTTTCTCTCTCAAACTAGCACTTGTATTACTTCTACCCGTTACACTACACTACTAAAGAAACCTCATTTACATTGAGGGGAATAGGTGAGAAGAGAATACAAAGAGAATAGAGGTGATAAGGCTGGACACGCAGGTCCAATTTAATAAATCGAATTTATTACAACAATTTCCAAAATTGCCCCCACCCGACTAATATCCATCCGATATACATTATTCATTCATCACAACCATGTATTCACACAAGCATGTTATCAATCAATCTAATCAAATTAATTAATCTGATAATTAGTGATCATCCAATGTTCAAACAACGATTTGATTTTGCGCGAGTCAAACTCGTTTTTGCGAATAAGTACTCAAAGTACGAATTCTCGAATTAAATTAAACTACAACATTAAATCCAATTTAATATGTATTTAATACTAATTCACTATTTTTCCAAATTAAATATTACACTTTATTAATAAACCTTTTACGACTTAAATTCCAAATTTAATCGTTACGGGTCTCAAAGCCCGATTAACGTCCAACGTCAATTTAATTCAAGTCCAATGGGCTTTCAATTAATTTCTTTAAGGCATGGGCTTCGGCAACCAAAGCCCAATCAAGGAGTAACCCCATAAGCCAGAAATCAATTTCGGCCCATTAGGCCCAATTAAACTTTAAAGGTTCATTAAGTCGCATTTGGGCTTTATGGAAGCGGTTTTGGGCCCAATTGGATCCAATCCAATTTGCCTAAACCCAACTTTGTACAACAAAGCCCAATAAGCCCATTTACAACTTTAAAAGCCCAAATCCAATTTTAAGGCCCATATAATTAAATTACCAAATTTCAAATTTCCAATTTAATTACTAAAGTGTATATCATGATTAATCACCCAAATCAATATTTCCAAAACATCAAATTAGTCCAATTAATCATGTTCATCATCATCATCACATGTCCAACACATTAATGAAAAATCAAACCCATTACCATGCTAAAGTCTCGGCCAAGGGAGTCATTTCATGTCCAATTCGGTTTCAATCCAATTAATCCACAATCGACATTAAATCATCATCCCGAATGATTTCCAACACATCCAATTATCAAAATCAAAAATACCAAGACATAAAAGGGCATGCATTCGGCCAAGTAAGGAATTTAGGGATTTTTGTTCAATTCAAAATTCAATCCAATTCAATCTCAAATTAACATTATCCATATGATTCCAACTCATCCAATGAATCAAAATCAAAAAATTCCAAGAATTCCTAATACCCTAAACTTTCGGCCAAGGTAACATATTTGGGAAAAATTGTTCCAAACCATTTTCTACAATTGATCCAATCAATCTTTAATTAAACATATATTAAGCATATCAAATCATCCAATTTCATTAAACATGCTCAAAATCAAGTTTACCCAATTTTAAGCCCTAACAATTTCATGCTTGAACCTAGGCTCTTGATGCCATTGTTGGTTTCTATTTAGGTCCCAAGATCATAACAAGCATGAAAAACATGTGTGAATACATCAAAGGAGGTAGCGGAATACTCACATCGATCGGTTGAGACGATACGGCAACAAACAAAACGATTTTGGCCTCCATTTCCACGCCCACTGCAGTGCAGTCCACTGCCTTGAAAAATCAGATTTTGAGCTGAGATTTGGAGCTTCAATCTTCGTCTAACGATTCCCGGCTCGTGGGTGGGTTTCCCTAACACCTTCGTATGCCTCTTAGAAGTGTACTAGCACTTGGATCTTGCCACAAAATCAAGTTTCCTCCTCTCTTGGACTGTCACGTTTTTGACAGTGTATGGCAGCCCCTTGGGCGTTTTGTGAGGGAGAAAGAGAGAGGGAGAGAGTGAAGAGAGAGTTCTCTAGGGTTTCTAAAATATTCATCTAATGAATAATGATAGTTGCCAAAGTGTAGAGAGATATTTTGTTTTTATACTTTAGGTAAAAACCATTTCACTTTTACCCTAAACTTGGTAGGTGTGGGTAAATGGTTTTCCAAAAGTAAAACAAGGTAGTTGGGTGGTAGGTACACCTACCACACATGGGCCCCACATATTTGAATTGAAAAATTCAAATATCTCTACGAACATTTGTCGCGGCTCGGTTCCGTTTAATCCGATTAAACGAACTTCCGTCGTTAAATAATTAAATCTAATTTAATTAAATATCGATGCCACGCAAATATATTACGAACGTCGTTTACGAATTAATTCTAAATTAATTCGTTCGTTCGCATTAAAGTCCGACTTTAATTTCGTAATGAAATCCAATTCATATTAATATATCTGATATATTAATTTTACCATTCGAATAAATAAAATAAAAAATCAAATTTAACTATTAAATTATTTTACCGATTAATTCCAAATTAATCGCGTTCTCTCTCTTTAGATGATATTTTATCCCAGATAAAATATCTCTGTAATTAATCCCAGATTAATTTTCTCTCATCAAAATAATCCCAGATTAATTAAAGTGAGTCATACATCATCGGTGAATCATTGGGAAGCGACCCATGAGATCCCCGGATATGTTGGCAGTAAATACGGTCGTCGGACTATCCGAACACGTAAGTACCAAGTACTACGTTTTACCGATTCACAAGACAAGGTTGGCTTCTAGCAAAGCACCATGCCTACCCAATTCTCCGGAAATATCCTTACAGGAATGAAGGATCTGTATCAGGCGTAGTATACATCGTATAGTGCATATCGATCTAGTATCGGATGGTCACGTGCTAGGCCTGGGGCTGGAGTTGTGTCTGCCCCGTACGAAGCACATGTCGGATGTCTGGTAACTAGTCTCTATAATCGGATATACATGACCTAGTCATAATATCCCGATGGCCGCGCAGCACTTAAGAGCACTAATACCGTATCCTACGTGACATCATCTCCACTATGACTGGAGTGATACTTCCGTCTTGACATCACACCCAATACTCTACGATTCTCAATATACCCAGTATTGGCGTACACAGAACCGGTTAAAGCCCTGGACGACCTCAACCAAAGTATATTGATTGTCGTAAGTATTAGCGGTGCAAGTCAGGTTAAGACCAAATACACCTACCCTGATTCGGACTCCCATAGACACACAGTCATACTGCCAATGGGATTCCGAGGGGGTCTATCCAGAGCGAAGCTGTTTCCCGTACCATCGGTGTGAAACACAACCTCCTATTACAC
This sequence comes from Zanthoxylum bungeanum, assembly GCA_019454045.1. Classification (NCBI taxonomy): domain Eukaryota; kingdom Viridiplantae; phylum Streptophyta; class Magnoliopsida; order Sapindales; family Rutaceae; genus Zanthoxylum; species Zanthoxylum bungeanum. Next base: position 48,187 of record SKCR01027668.1, on the reverse strand, counting down.
TTGCATAAGTATCCAATACTTAAATATATGAGAACTATGCCCGTTATGCCCTCATAACATGCACAAGTGCAATACTAGTCTTTTACGTATTTATCGATGTCCAATCTCGATAATACTCTGACTAGGGATATTTAATGATTTATCCTACGTGGACTGATACTGTCTCATATCATTCTCCGTCCATGAATAAATCATAGGGACCTCTCATCATTTATACATCTAGATGATCTAATCACAAATGATAAGAGTGCAATCTCCTTTGTCACATAGTTAATTTGTACAACAACACCATGATCTGTACAAATAGTGACGCTATGGGTCATAATTGTCCAACAGAGCTATCAAAATCCTTCATGGTATGAAGAACCATCACATTTCACAAAACCGATTTTCCATCTTATCCACCACCCACCTACTATCTTCACAAGAACCAGAACCATCAGAGGAAGGAAGATCAGTTGATTCACATGCTCAAAGATTGGTTCGAGGAAGGGAAGCTCAATTGATGCACAAATTCAGATTCAAACGGCGTCTATACAGAGGATGACAGATCAAGTTAGGCAATTAACAGATAACCTGAATCACATATCTCACGGAGCAAATTCAAATACTACTGAAGAAGCCTTCGAATATCCTGAGATTCATCATGACATCATAACAGAGGACGAGGCTGAGCAGTATCAAGAATCAGAGGTATCAGTTCAGGAGCCTGAACCAACAAAGTCTCAATTTTATTTTTATTATTCTGACTCTGACGAGGATAAAGAAGCTGAGCTATTTGTACCAACTGCACCAACAAATGAGGATGAAACTTTCTATCCTCCAAATGAAGATCTTGGAGCTTCCATTGCACAAATGTTTGAAGAAGATCTACCTGAGCCAATCATTTCACTCAGATCAGAGGATGAAGACCTAAAAACAGACATAACTTTACATCCTCAGAATGACACTTATGGAGCATGGATTTCACAGATGACGGATGAAGAGTTGATTACGGAAATTTTAAAATTCATTTATTAAGAAAAGGTGGAACAAGAAACAGAGCAAATAGAGGAGAAATTGTCAGACCAAATTGAAGATCACGAGCATTCAGGTGAAACATCGCTGTATCGGGGAGTACAATTTAGAGAAATCACCCAGAAGCTTGACAAAATGGAACTCTCATTCAAAGTCAAACACCATACAAGACCTCCTGATTTTCTTTCTTTCTTTTCAGGAACCACTGGAGCAACAAAGGTTAAAAAGGTGGCACAAGCACTAAATAGGACAAAATTCTTTTTGCCCCTTTATCGTTGGAAGAGACCCTTCAAAAGCAACGCACATGGGAATGTCTTTAATCGGACATCCAAAACAACGCTGAAACCTCCTTGACAGATGGATTTCAATCACGTCTGGCTGAAGACAAAAAATTTAGCGCTAGCAGGGAGGCAAACCATGCACTTTGTTGTAATTTCTATTTTTATATTTTGTGTATACATGTTGTAGAGTTTTTAATTTTGTGTGTTATTTTTGTAGGGAAAAACTCAACCAAAGCATAAGAGAGAAGGAATGGTGTTTGGCAAAGATAAGAGATAATTCATTAGCGATGGCTGAGTAAGGAATGGATTCTTGAGACGCATCCTAATGAATTTATACTAAGCGAATGGCGTATTGTGTACACAATTCTGGTGCCTTAATTATTGCTTTGATTTTCTTTTCTGTTATAATTATCTTTATTTTCTTAGACAGAATCCAGACTTTTTGACCTTTCACGATTTTTTTATTGGTTAGCTAACAATCGTCCTTTGGAAGATACTAGTGCTATTATTACTCACCCTTTTTCAGGTTCTATAAATTCAGCCTCTCATTGCACTTTTGAAGACATCCAGAGTAAAACATGGAAGCCATTTCAAGAAGACGAGTTGAAAACATCCGTATGTTTTGCGGTACTAGTGTTGGTGTTAAACCACAATACGTAGAAGCAGCACAAAATTGGGTCGAGTCTTAGCTGCAAGGAATATGCACTTAGTATATGGCGGAGGCAATCTTGGACTAATGGGGATCGTTTCAAAGGCTGTACGGGAGGGAGGCAGCCACGTTTTGGGAATCATTCCAAAACCCTTGGCAGAGGCAAATCTTATTAGACCATCAAACGGAGAGGAACTGATCGTGCCAGGTATGTCTAAACGATTGGTAGAAATGATTAACCGTGCTGATGCTTTTATTGCTTTGCCAGGTGGCTTGGGCACATTGGTGGAAATTTTTATAGTACTATCTTGGGCGAACTTGAACATCCACCAGAAACCGCTTGGACTGTACAACGTTGATGGATTTTATGATTTTCTTTGTGTGTTTCTTGATGATGCCCGGAGAAATGGGTTCGTGTCAAAACCTTTAAAAGAACTCATATTTACTGCCAGAACTGCTCCGGATCTAATTGACCAAATCTTAGCCTATGAACCACAAATTGACTCTCATTTCAAAGATAAATTGGTCCGAGGACGATCATGGTAAGAGGCGTCGGATTAATCTGGATCTTAACCTTTAATTTCCTGTAGAATTTCAGCTAACCAGGTATTATCTTCTAAACTCTTCTTCTATTGTTTAAGACATTGGGGACAATGTCTCATTTAGGTTTGGGGGAGGGAATTAGTTGATCAGTACCTTGTTTTTAGTTTGTGTGTTGTTCTTATTTTTAGTCCAAAATTTTTTGAAAAATACAAAAAAAAATTTCAAAATTTTTCAAAAATTACAAAAACATTTTTTGTTTTTGTGTTTTTATTTTGACTAAAAAGGTGAAATTGGTAAGAGATAGCTGAGTAAGGAGTTTTCACTCCTGAGACGTATCTCAAACCATTTTTGAAACAAGTTAGTTTTTGTTTATTTCATTTTAAATTATTTAATTTGTAAATTCTCCATAAAACTGACTAAAATGGATTTTCATATGCTCAGTTAGCAGATATTATCAACACGCATTGTAACATACGGACATGAGCTATAATTGAAAAGTTTGTAATATTCAGTGCTCTAGTTTAATTGGAGGAAGCATCTTAAAAAGCAATGGAGTAAAAAAACAAAACCTTCTGAGATCCGAGTTATTAAGTCTGTAAGGGTGTTTTAACACCTAGTGCCCTAAAGCCAACTGGTTTGGGAGTCACTGGCCCAAAGCTCGCTACATGGATCAAAGATGCTGCAAAAATATATAACTGAAGTCTGAGTAATTAAGTCCGTAGGGGTGTCTTAACACCTGGTGCCCTAAAGCCAACTGGTTTGGGAGTCACCAACCCAACACTCGCTACATAGATGGAAGATATTGTATATAAAAAAAATCAAAAATCAAAGAAAAAAATCAGAAAAAATCAGAAAATTTATTCCAATGCTGCAAAAAGATGTGAATTCTGATAAAACTTTAGGACAAAAATATTACTCTCTTATCAACTGCACTTGTGACTGTTGTGGGCAAAAATGAGTTGATTAATATTTTGTCGACTGTGTATATGGAGAATGGTAAAAGTAATCGGAGAATTTACTTATTCGGTAATTTAGAATGAAACAAAACAACTATTGACTTGGATTAGATGTTTCATCTGTTTAGTCACTAACTTCTTTATTCTCTTTTCTCTTGTCTTTTTACTTTTGTGTGCATTAGTTTTATTATATTTTTTACTTTTGTAAAACGTTTGCGGGTATCGTTGTTGTAAGCCCTCACGAGACTATAACTCGTCCACTAGGGACACCTAGGGGTTTAAAGGCTTGTTGCATATGCTAAATGCAACTGTGATCCCTATGAAAGTGACTTAGTTTAATTTTAATTGTTTCTTGTATTTTATTTGGTTGTTTTGCTCGAGGACTAGCAAAATGTTAGGTTTGGGGGTGTGATGAGCGGAAAATATATCAATATTTACCGCCCCTTTTACTTAATATTTTGTTTAGTTTCTCGGCTTTGATGAACGTTTTGATGTTTTTAGTTTATTTTACAGATAAAATAATATTGGGACACAATCAAAATCATTTAGGATGAAATGTGGGTCAAATAAGAGCAAATATTGGACTTGACATATTAATTTTGGAGATTGGAAACTTGAAAGGGCGTTTTAACGAAGTGCAGTTTTGGAAATTCTAGTTTTGCGCATCTGTCGTATTTTGGGCATAACGTTTTACTCCGATATCGGATTGAGCTGATTCAAGTTCTAGATTAAAGAATACTCAAATCTCTACAACTTTGAAAGACAAAATAATTTCGAATTCTGAATATTACATGCTCGAAATTGATGAATCATCAAAAAGTGTGTTGTGTGTAATTATTAAAGTCATTTTCAATCATTTTCAAAGCAAAAAATAAATTAATAAATAAATAATAAAAATTATCAAATCACCACCAAACATGATAAGAAATTAGTGGATCAATTGATAATGGATTTGGTGGAGCAATTAGTGGAGCAATTAATAATGGATTTGATGGATGATTTGATGGAGGCAAAATTTTGCCTATAAATACCAAGCCATTTCATTTGTAAATTCATACTTTCTTCTAAGGAATTCCTTAAGAATACTAAGAAGATTGTATCTTGTTTATTTATTTACAGCTTTCAGTAATTAATTTCCGCTTTCTCACTTTCTTTTCTTTACTTTTCAGTTTTTACTTTCCGCAATTTACTTTTACGCACAGTACTTTTCTTTCTTTAATTTTCAGTTTTTACTCTTCAGTAATGAAGAGGTAACTCCCCTTTGCTGGGGTAAAAGGTAAAACTTTTATTACTAATATTTAGATTAATCTCCCTTAATTATAATATATAAACTAGTTAAAACCTGACTTAATGAGGATACCGCCATATGGTCGGTTGGTAATTATTTAAATTGGTTTTACAATGGAAGAACAAGGAAATTTTTTAGCAAAATTTCCAAAGCTAGCACTTAAAGAATCATACAAAGGTGATAGGGAAACCTTTCCCATGAGTTTGGAATTCAAGAATCAAGCTTGGAAGCTCAACATATATCAAAGAGATGAGCTTGGAGCAACTTCAATGGAGGCAAAATATTGTTGTCTACACATCCTTAGCCGATCAAAGTGAGTAATTTCTGCTACTTTACTTTGCGTATTCACATGTTTTATGCTTAATGATCTTGGTTATTGTTTTTAGAGAACCCAACAGTTAGCCAAGATGATTTAACTGAAAAAGGTTTTGAAAAGTTTGAGATAAAGAGCAAGAGTTTTATGATCTTTTGAGGCATGGGGAAAAACCCACCTCAATATGTAAATTGACCCAGCTATGGAATTGACGGATACAGATATCGTATGCACACGCAGTTCAGGACTAGGGATAACAGTTGCCCCTAGATCCCAGATTCAGAGTCTGGAGGGTAGCATAGATCCGCACCCCCGGCTCCAGATTTGTGGCTTGGGAGACGGCGATACGTAACGCCCCAAGACCACCAGATATTTACATATGGATGGGACGCCCCCAAGTGCCAGATTTTACGCACGGGGGACGGCTAGAAATAACGCCCCCATGCGCCAGATATTCAGATATATATTTCTCAGATATAGATTTTTCAAATATTGATTTTTCAGAAACAGATTTTCAGAAATGGATTTCCAGAATCAGATTTTCTTTTAGAAAAGATAAGTTTTAAAAAATATTTTTCAGAAAATATTTTCAGAATAGTTTTACAGAAATAGATGTGTTTTCAGATAAGAAAGAAATTTCAGAAAATATTATTTTTCTGGGAGGATTTTTCGGTTTTTAGAACCATGAATTTTCAAAAAGAATCAATTTTCATTTTTAACTGTCCACTCACTAGATCGTTTAAACGATCCCTTCTCCCCACTACTAGTTTCTTATTTTGCAGGTTACTCAGAGGACGAGCTCGGGAGGATGGATACTGATGGCAGACACTAGGGTGTTGAGTCCACTAGGTTGAGTTAGAGATGCAGCACAGTCACAGTTTAAGAAAGGTCATGTATCATATATTTTGTATAGTTGAGATTGTGTGTGTGTAGTAAGTTAAAGTAACCTTGACAGAGACACAAATGTATTGTTGTGTATGTTGGGGCAGTTATGGAACCCCTAGGGTCGGATCGGTGCCCCGGTCAGCGAAAAGGGGTCTAACCCATGGAAATCAAGTATGGGTGTAATTTTAAATTATTTAATGAAATACTATATTCCATTACGATAGTATAGGAAAAAATCGGGACTGAATCAGAGTTTGGAAGCTCCAGAATGAGCGAAAACAAAATTCTCGCGCGCGCACTATAGCGCCAGGCAGCTTTTTTTTTTAATTAATTTCTTTCAAAGCTTCAGCTCAGCAATTAGGGTATTTTAACCTAATCACTTCCAGTTCTCCCTAAACACTTCAAAAATACCCAAAATTAATTTTTAATTTCAAAACCAACATTAACACATGTTATAAAATAAAAAATAAAATTTTCAAAATATCAAATATTTTTACAAAAACATAAATTTATTCTAAATACGCACTTGCGTAAATTTTGAATCCAATACACAAACCAAATTAAAATCCCAATAAGAAATTTCTCGTGAATAATTCTAGGTCACCCAAAGGTGGTCAAGTGATTCTAGAATGGTAGCCATGGCTCTAAGCTTTAATTTAGAGTTCCAAACTCTTATTAATTGTTCCATTTCCAACATCAACATCTTTGACCTAATTATAAGCATGTTGTGTTTATACTTCTAAAGTATTCTAACATAATTTATTAGCCTTATTTCAACATAAGCTATGTGATCATGCATCTAATACACAAATAAACATAGCTTATGAGAATATCAAACATTACCTAGTAAGCTTGATGCAAGATCCAATCTACCTCTCCTTTGTTGAAATCGTCGTAGAACCTCCAAGGAGTGTAAGCTTGACTTCAAGATCCAATCTTGATTTCCAATGCTAACAAGCTTCACTTCAAGATCTAATCTTGATTTCTCATAATTGAAATGTTTTAGAGACCTCACAAGCTTCTCTAAACATTTCCCTAACTTAGGCTAATTTCTCTAAGAATTTGCTTGTATTTGTACTTGTAATTAAAACATTCCTAACGCTTGCTATTTATAGCAAAACTTAGGCAATTTTTAATTAATAAAAGTTGTAATCAAATTTTAAGTGCGCTTAATCCAATTTGTCCAAATATGTATAATCAGGTGTGACTAATCTCCATTGTCTCCCACTTTAATTTAATCCAATTAAATCAAGCCAAGGATTAGGAAATGGATTAGTTAAATGTTTGCCATCTTGATTTAATCCAATTAAATCAAGCCAAAACCACATATTATTACATACTTACAATTACCTTAATATCCTCAAATAGTAGAGTTAATTATGATTTTACCATTATGCCCTTATGTAATTATTGAATTAATCCAATTAATCCAATTAGGTCAAAGTAAATAATCAATGTTATCCAATAAAACTTGATTATCTTAGTCGATAATTATAATATCGAATATTATCTTTTATCAAAATTAATCGGCTACCTAAGTACTCAACGAGTACACTTCATATTGGGACTCTCTAAGTTCATACACGTTCGTCATATAAGCCTAGCTAATATGTACGCAATTCGGCCACCTCCGAATTCTTGAAGAACACGAACGACCTTTCTGAACTATACAAGTCGAGGTCATCACATATGTTTAACAATCCCTCCGTCGTAGGCTATCCGAGTTGTACTGAGGAAACATAGAATACACCGTCAAGTTTCTAAGGCGCACATCTCATGTCTACATGTCCACGATTCTTTACAACTGATGCAATCCACCCTAGGTGATCAGCTTTGGCCAAAGTCTTTAAGAATCTTGACTTTACTCACATGGATACCTAAACCCATTATAGTACACATATGGGCCGACAGATCCTATCTTGTTTCGCACTTGATTACTGAGTGCATCGGTCCACACCCATCGAACATCTAGAGGCCAGACCATGAAAGGTTTCTGACATACATGGCATCAAAGTATGGAGGATCTCACACAAAATCAATGTTATCCTATAATCAAAAGATTACATATGCTACTCAACTTGAGGAGATTCCTATTGAAGGTGGTGTGTACTTCTAACTATTAGGATTCACGTATGAGTCATTCAGTATTCGCTCCAATGAATACCCACATGTCTATACGAGTTTCCAAAACTCATGGTACATCGCGTTAAACCATTGGAACTCCAATTCCAATATACGACATGTGTTACTCTTCTAGGTTATAGGAATTCGACCATATTCTAAAACCAACGACTATGAATATTTACTTTAAGAATCGTTTATACCTAGTGTCAAAACTATTCTAAGGTCGATGTCATTCTTAGCATATTTATACATCAATTTTATATGTGTAATGACAATACCATTATAAAGTATGAAATGAAAAATGTAGTTATTTTATTAATAAATAATAAAATGTACAATTTGGATTGGCACTCTAAGCACCAACTTCATCAAACTCCCACTTTCTTAGTGCCAATTTGGATGGTACCGTAGTCCCATCTCCTCCATATGTTTATCGAATAACTTAGGAGGTAAGGTCTTTGTAAGCGGGTCTGCTATGTTGTCTTGTCCTTAAACTGTCATGACCACTATATCTTTTCATTCAATAATCTCTCTAATTACGCGGTATTTCCTTTCCATGTGTTTAGACTTGGAATGCGCCCTCGGCTCCTTAGCTTGCACGATGGCTCTGTTATTATCACAGTACAATGGGATCGAATCCGCAATATTAGGCACAATGCAAAGTTCTGTGATAAAATTTATAATCCAAACTACTTCACCATCAATTAGTTCGTATACATAAATCACAACACGCAGTCCATCAATGTCCATTAGTACAAAGCTTGGGTTTACATCATATGTAAAGCTACTGTAGGCACCAGTTGCAGACCCGGGATTTATAATGACACCACCTTCTTGTTTGTAGGCTTTGAACTGATGGGTATGACCAGTCACGAGGATGTCCACGTCCAATTGGCTTTGCAGCATTGCCAGCGAATCCAAGTCCCCCCACGGAATAACCTTCAGATAGTGCACACAAAAGGAGAATTGGTACAAACAGTATGAAGTTAAACAAAATGCAATTTTTATTGCTATCAAAAGCAAGGTCTTTCTCATATCGCTACCAAAAGCAAAATCTTCCTCACGATTTACTTCCCTGATGACTAACTGTGACCACAACTGTAAGAAAACAACATGAAACCCCAGTATTGAGAACCAAATAGGATTTTAGTCTCTCTTTGGATTGCACAAGTTTCCACATCTAGCAATGTCATTAAATCCCAGCACTCAAGATTTTCCTCCAGCTGCGGGAGAATATAAATTGCATGACAGGAAAAGTATCCTAAGATCAATTTTGTTGGGAACACTATTGAAACACGATATCTTGTGACTGAGATGCAGATTATTGAGACAAGAGGGCATCATTTCTTTTTTATTGGTCATGGATACCTCTGGTTTCCATTGCGTTGCTTGCGGAAATTATCCAGACATTCATCTTGGCTGACTTTTGTTACTCTTACATCAAAAGGTACCCTTGATTCTTCTTCTGGTTGCTATATATATCTTGCACACTCCATCTTTTAGTTTTCGGTTCATGTTTCTCCGTTTTTGATTCTGCAGTTTATAGGATGGCCAATTGCTCATGAGGATGCCAGTTTAAATTTTGATTTTCATGATATACGTGCAGCTCACTTCTTCTGAAGATGGACCTTGGGTCTTGGGGCTCTTGGGCTCTTGTGACATTGAATAAATGACTTCTTTTTAGAAAAACATTTTTGGAGTTTAATTTTATTTAAAATAGAAGGGTTGTGTCTAGTCTACATACCTCTTCATATTTTAACTGGAAATTGGAAAAAAAACGTTTGGAAATAAACCACCTTACCTTTTTCCATTCTTCATATATAAAAGACAGAAGGCAGACTTTGAAGAGATACAGAACTCATATTTGATAAAAAAAAAAAAAAGTTTTTACATACAAAGTTGTTGATCCTGAAAACTAACATCAAGTAGATTCGTCAGGGGTCGAATTATTAAGTGCAGATATCTGACTCACAGATTGTTGAATCCTGGTGGCAGACGTCCGATGAACTACACGCACAAGAGTATGGGCGAAATTCTGTTATAGGACATAGCCTCATACGCTAGCCGCAATATTAGGCACAACGCAAAGTTCCGCTATTAATTCCGCCTCAGTGGTGGAATCAGGTGTTGAGCCTTGCTTTGAACAATGCCAACTAATCGCACCACCGTTAAGGGTAAATATGTATCCTGATGTAGATTTTCTATCATCCGGATCTCCCTGGAAGTCGGAGTCTGAATAAACCTTAACTTATAGCTCATCTTCTCCATTTAGGAAAGCAATTCATCTGTCATATCTCATAATCATGATATGCAGCAATGGCTAAAAGAAGTCTAATGGATTTTAGTATGGCTACTGGTGAAAAGGTTTCCTCATAGTCAATCCCAGGACGTTGAGTGTAACCTTTCACTACCAGTCGGGCCTTAGAGGTTTCCACCTTTCCATCGGGCCCTCGCTTCCTTTTGTAAACCCATGTAAAACCAATAGGTTTAACTCCTTCAGGAAGTTCAACTAAGTCCCAGACTTGATTGGCATGCATTGAATCCATTTTGGATTTCATGGCTTCCTGTCATTTTCCCGAATCGATATCCAATATCGCTTCTGTATACGTAGTCGGATCTGTTTCCTCCAAGAGGAGAACATGAAGGCTCACATCAGAGGCCTTGATATTCTATTCGACTTACGTAGAACCTGTGTTGTAGATCCTTCATCTAATTGGATCTTTGGTTCCATCTCAGGTTCCTTAATGTTTGGATCAAACTCATCAAGTTTAATCTCTCTATAATTCTCACTTTCTCTCAAAAATTTCTTTTCAAGAAAAGTTACAAAGCGAACAACCATATCTGATAGGGGGTCATAGAAACAGCTTTTGATGGAACCCTATTAAGTATGTAGGCAGCAGTTAGTAAAGCGTAACCCCAAAGGTAATAAGAAAGATTTGTATAGCTCATCATCGTTCGTACCATATCCAATAAAGTATGACATTGTGTTGAGGTGTTCCTGGTGGGCTATATTGGGTGAGAATTCCATTCTCCCTTAAATAATTTTTGAATTCTTTACTCATGTATTCACCGTCTCAATCTGATCTTAAGCATTTGATGAATTTATTAGTTTGTTTTTCTACTTCGTTTCAGAATATTTTGAACTTGTCAAATTTTTCTGACTTATGTTTCATCAGATAGACATATCCATATCTAGACTTTTCATCTGTGAAAGTCACAAAGTATGTTGAACCATCATGAGCTGCAAGATTTGATGGACCACACACATCGCTGTGTATTAGTTCCAGTAAATCTCCAGCACGGTATCCAACACCTTGAAATGGGGCCTTTGTCATCTTTCCTTTGATACATGACTCAAAAATCGGATAAGGATCTAAGGTAAGATTTTCAATCAAACCATCATTTACCAACTTGAATAGACGTCTAACACCTATGTGGCTCAATCTCATATGTCATAATTCAGTATTATTTAGTTCAGACTTCCTACTTGTATTTTTCTCTATATTAAAGACATCTCTATATGTTTCCAAAATATAGTGACCGTTTGATAAAAAACATTCACAATTCAATAAATTATCTTTATCATATAAACATAAATTTTCATCCTTAATGTTTATTTTATATCCCTTTTTTATCTAATATTGGCAGTGATATTATTTGTTTGATAATTGAGGGAACATAATAACAGTCATGAAAATCTAATTTACATCTATTTGGGAGATCTAGAATAATTGTTCCTATGGCCTTGACATCCAATGTCTCGCCATTGCCAACTCTAAGCTGGATCTCCCCTTTATTCAGCCTTCTTTTAACCCTCATTTCCTACAGAGATTTGCAAATATGAGTAGGACTACCAGTGTCTAACACTCATCCACTATTTGCATCTAAGGCTAATGAGATGTCAATAATTGGAAAAATACAAAGCGTACCTGAGGGTCCTGCGTTTCCTTTTAGCTCTGGACAGTCCTTCTTCCAATGTCCAGACTTCTTGCATTATAGATATTGATCACTAGCTACTTTCGGTTTTACGCATTTGCGCTTCTTGGAGTTTTTCTTTGATATCTTCTTCTTCCCCATCTTTATTTTATTTGACTTCCCAGAAGTCTTTGAAGAGCCAGATCCGCCATGCAAATATAGTGTGGGGTTGTCTTTCTTCAAATCTTGCTCCACCGTGCGTAGCGTGTTATGAAGTTCTTCGTATATGGCTTGCATCGAATGCATATGGAAATTTAATACAAAGTCAGCATAAGAACCAGACAAAGAAGACAGAATCAACTTACGGCTTAGCTATTCATCAAACACAATGCCTTATCATTCCAGATATCGAATCTGGTCGATCATGTTCAAAACATGAGTGCTGACAGCTCCTTACTCCTTGAGTTCAGCACGAAACAATTCCTTAGACCTTCGATAAAGTTCCATCTCTTGATTTGCCTCGAACAACTCCTTGAGTGTTCGCATGATGCTCTAAGCATCAGGTACTTCAATGTACTTTCTCAGCAAATCTGGAACCATCGATCCCAAGATGTAGGATTTCACCTTCAGGTTATCATCCCTCCATCTATTAAAAGTTTCTCTCTCTTCTGGAGTGGAGTCAGGATCGATATCAACAGGCAGTGGATTGATTGTGACATAAGTCAACTTTTCATACTCCAAGACAGGGCGCATGTTTCATTTCCCATTTGAAATAGTTCTCGATTCCTTTTAGCTTTTAGGAATCCAAAAGTTTCATCAATGGATTAGCGGCAGCCATCTACAAGACAACATTCTTGAGTAGTAGCAGAACAATTTTCATTTCAAAAGTGATAATACTAATTTATTATGGAATTTTAAATCTATTAGTGCCATCCCACTACTTTACGTAATTACGTAATCTCCCTTAACGAAAAATAGAAATTTGACTATCAAAATTTCATAGCGGGAAATGGATCCCATGAAATTTACTCCAGCCTCACACTAATGACGATATTGGCCTTTGTAAAATCATTAGGTAGACCTCCAAGGTCAATCACTTCATATGACTCCTAGTTTGGTCCTGAACCGTTTCTTATCCTCACAATAATGACGATATTGGATTAAGACATGTTCTAGGTGTATACTTGTCAATATGCACTAATGAGCTTCGTATGTACGCCCTCACACTAATGACAATATTGGGCGACGTTAACTCATCATGCTACATCTAATGTTTTACCGGAGCGACCTAAGTTCCAAGCATTTATACCTTCACACTAATGACAATATTAGATATAAGTAGTAAGAACTCATTCATCTCTGTATTGACAAGACGGACCATCCAATAATGCTCCAATATTATTAATATTATTACTTAAAAGCAATCACCTAGTCACGGGAGATTTATGACAATCAAGTTAATTAGGTCAAAGTTTTAATTTAAAAAATGCAATATATATCCAATATGTCTTATGCATAATTAAATTAAAAATTAATATGGCATAGATTCAAAAACATGTGTTGTGTGGTTAAGCATTTGCTACTGATATCATTCTGTTGGGGCAGTTGTGGAACCCCTAGGATCGGATCGGTGCCCCGGTCAGCAGAAATGGGTCTAACACGTGGAAATCAAGTATGAGTGTAATTTTAAATTATTTAATAAAATACTATATTCCATTACGAAAGTGTAGGAAAAAACCGGGACTTAATCGGAGTCCAGAAGCTCCAGAATGAGCGAAAACAAAATTCAAGTGTGCGCACTGTGCAAGCACTGTAGCGCCAGACCGCTTTTTTTTTAATTCATTTCTTTCAAAGTTTCTTTTCACTTTCTAGTGAGCTGAAGCAATTAGGGTATTTTACCCTATTCATTTCCGGTTCTCCCTAAATACTTTAAAAATACCCGAAATTAATTTTTAATTTCAAAACCAACATTAACACATGTTATAGAAAAAAAAAACAAGTTTTTCAAAATATCAAATATTTTTACAACAACATAAATTTATTCTAAATACGTACTTGCGTAAATTTTGAATCCAATACACAAACCAAATTAGAATCCCAATAAGAAATGTCTCGTGATCAATTCTAGGTCACCCAAAAGTGATCAAGTGATTCTAAAGTGGTAGCCATAGCTCTAAGCTTTAATTTAGAGTTCCAAACTCTTATTAATTGTTCCATGTCCAACATCAACATCTTTGACCTAATTACAAGCATGTTGTATTTATACTTCTAATGTATTCTAACACAATTTATTAGCTTTATTTCAACATTAAGCTATGTGATCATGCATCTAATACACAAATAAGCATAGCTTATGAGAAGATCAAACATTACCTAGTAAGCTTGATGCAAAATCCAATCTACCTCTCCTTTGTTGAAATCGTCGGAGAACCTCCAAGGAGTGTAAGCTTGACTTCAAGATCCAACCTTGATTTCCAATGCTAGCAAGCTTCACTTCAAGATATAATCTTGATTTCTCCTATTTGAAATGTTTTAGAGACCTCACAAGCTTCTCTAAACACTTCTCTAACTTAGGCTAATTTCTCTAAGAATTTGCTTGTATTTGTACTTGTAATTAAAACATTCCTAAAGCTTGCTATTTATAGCAAAACTTAGGCAATTTTTAATAAATAAAAATTGTAATCAACTTTGAAGTGGGCTTAATCCAATTTGTCCAAATATGTATAATTAGGTGTGACTAATCTCCATTGTCTCCCACTTTAATTTAATCAAATTAAATCAAGCCAAGGATTAGGAAATTGGATTAGTTAAATGTTTGCCACCTTGATTTAATCTAATCAAATCAAGCCAAAACCACATATTATTATATACTTACAATTACCATAATATCCTCAACTGGTAGAGCTAATTATGATTTTACAATTAATCCCTTATGTAATTATTGAATTAATCTAATTAATCCAATTAAGTCAAAGTAAATAATCAATGTTATCCAATAACACTTGATTATCTTAGTTGATAATTACAATATCGAATATTATCTTTTATCAAAATTAATCGGCTACCCAAGTGCTCAACGAGTATACTTCATATTGGGACTCTCTAAGTTCAGACACATTCGTCATATAAGCCTAGCTAATATATACGCAATTCGGCTACCTCCGAATTCGTGAAGAACACGAACGACCTTTCTAAACTATACAAGTCGAGGTCATCATATATGTTTAACAATCCCTTCGTCGTAGGCTATTCGAGTTGTGCTGAGGAAACATAGAATACACCGTCAAGTGTCCAATGCATACATCTCATGTCGACATGTCCACGATTCTTTACAACTGAAGTCGATCCACCCTAGGTGATCAGCTTTGGCCAAAGTCTTTAAGAATCGCCCATTTATGGTACACATATGGGCCGACAGATCCTATCTTGCTTCGCATTTGATTACTGAGTGCATCGGTCCACACCCAACGAACATCTAGAGGCCAGACCATGAAAGGTTTCTGACATACATGGCATCAAAGTGTGGAGGATCTCACACAAAATCAATGTTATCATATAGTCAAAAGATTACATATGCTACTCGACTCGAGGAGATTTCTATTGACGGTGGTGTGTACTTCCAACTATTAGGAATCACATGTGAGTCATTCAGTATTCGCTCCAACGAATACCTACATGTCTATACGAGTTTCCAAAACTCATGGTACATCGCGTTAAACCATTGGAACTCTAATTCCAATATACAACATGTGTTAGTCTTCTAGGTTAAAGGAATTCGACCGTATTCCAAAACCAACGACTATGAATATTAACTTTAGGAATAGTTTACACCTAGTGTCAAAACTATTCTAAGGTCGATGTCATTCTTAACATATCTATATATCAATTTAATATGCGTAATTACAATATCGTTATAAAGTATTAAATGAAAAATATAGTTATTTTATTAATAAATAATAAAATGTACAATTCGGATTGGCACTCCAAGCACCAACTCCATCAGTGTATTCACAATTATGAGTATTTGAGGTGCATTATATACTATTGAATTGAGCAAAGATCCATATGCATGAGTCTATATTTGTGATGAATTAGTAATAATGTACATAGTCAGTGAGTCGGAGGCTCAGGGGGAAAAGATAGCCTAATTCCCTGCCAGTAGCATCTTCTGGATGAGGATGTTATATTCTAGTCGTTCCATGTAAATTTCTTCATCCAATTCACCATTTAAGAATGTCGTCTTCACATCCATTTGATGTATTTCAAGACCAAATTTAGCTGATATGGCTATGAGCATTCTAATTGACGTGATATGGGTCACTGGTGAATAGATATCAAAGTAGTCAAGGCCTTCTTTTTATCTATAATCTTTTATGACAAGTCTAGCGTTGTAATTATCTATTGATCCATCTGGTTTCATCTTCCGTTTGAAAAATCCATTTGTAGCCTAGTGACTTACAACCTGGAGGAAGATCAACCAACTCCCAATATGGCTTTGTAGGATAGAACCAATCTTACTATTGATAGCCTCTTTCACAAAGGTGCCTCTGAATAAGACATTACTTCTTTATAGCTTTGAGACTCATTTTCTAATAGGTATGTTAGAAAATAAGGTCCAAATGACTTAGACATTCTAGCTCTTTTGCTACATCTAGGTTTATTTTCCTCAACATTTTCATGTTGATCGGATTCTTGGTTAACTTGATCACTGCTTGTAGCAGTACCAATGGTTCTTTTAAGAGACTTCGTTCTTTGTTTTTCTTTACCAGGAAATGTCTCTTCAAACAATGTTGCATTCATTGACTCAATTATCATATTTAGGTTGATGTCAGGAATTTCATACTTATGTACCAAGAATCGATACGCACTATTATTGTGAGCATATCCAATGAATATAAAATCAACAGTCTTTGGTCCTATTCTAACCTTCTTAGGTTTAGGAACCATCACTTTAGTGAGACACCCCCACACTTTTAGATATTTGTAGAAAGGTACGTGACCTTTCCATAATTCATATGGTGGTAGTTGACGGAAAACAAGGCTTCCCCCCACAAGTTCTGTGGTAAACCAGAGCTTGTCAACATGACATTCATCATTTCCTTCAACATTCGGTTTTTACATTCCGCAATCTCGTTTTGTTGAGGCGAATAAAGAGCACTAGTTTCGTGAATAATTCCATGAATAGAACAGTATCCACTGAATGCTGACACATATTCACCTCTCATATTACTAATGATTCTTTTGATTTTCTTGCCAAACTGTTTTTCAACTTCGTTCTTATAGTGTATAAAGATCTTAATAGATTCATCTTTGCTCCTCAGTAAATACACATAGCAGAATCTTGTGTTATCATCGATAAAAGTGACAAAGTACTTTTTACCACCTCTTGTTTGCACAATATTTATGTCAGACACATCGGTGTGTATAAGTTCCAAGGGTTCAGAACTTCGCTCTATGGAATGAAATGATGCTATATTCATTTTTGCTTCAACACATGCTTCACATTTATGTTGGTTACCAATTGTAAATTTAGGTATAAGGTCCATGTTAATTAATTTACGAATTGTATCATAATTAACATGCCCTAACCTCTCATACCATATATTTTATGACTCAATAATATTAGCAGAAGATGTAGCTTTATTATTAGCATTGTGTTGATTGACAGTCATTACATTGAACTTGAAAATGCCCTCAGTGAGGTATCATTTTCCCACATAAACATCATTTTTTGTCAGTACAAACTTATCAAAAACAAATATAAGCTTGAAACCATTCTTGCTAGGAGTGTTCCCGAAACCAAGTTCTTCCGAATATCAAAAACATGCAAAATATTATTTAATGTAAGATCTGTCTCATATGTCATCTTCGGAACCACTGTGCCTTATCTAACCACTTTAGAGGTAGACGAATTTCCCATTGTCAGATGATCGCCACTATCGACCTTCTGATAGGAGGAAAACATATTGCTATCATCATAAATATGACGAGTAGCCTATGTATCTACCCATTATTATCTCGGATCCCCAACCAAGTTGGCTTCTGTTACAACTACTGAGAGGTTCATCTCTGAGATCTCATCAGTTAGATGCTCATCCTCAGTGACATTGGCCGCATTTCTCTTTTTCTTGCCCTTGTCCTGAGACTTTTTTTTTCTGCAGTCATTTGCCATGTGACCATTTTTCCCACAGATGTAGCACTTCTCCTTGAACTTCATGTTTGCTTGGGAAGAATAAGTTCCACTATTCTTTTTCTTTTTGCTACCCTTTTCACCCTCGACGATTGATGAGTGGTATTTCTATCACTATTTCCCACTCATTTAACCTAATATTTTGTATAGTTTCTTGAGTTTTATGAACGTTTTGATGTGTTTTGTGTTATTTTGTAGATAAATAAAGTTTCAGGACATTCTGGAGGTGTTTTGGGGCAAAATGGACAAAACTGGACAAAAAGGGCAAATTCGTCTTTCCAGCGTCGCGCCGCCCAGACCTTCCGCGTCGCGACGCCCAGCATGCGCCGAATCTGCTAATGTGCGCCTGGTCAACTGATCAGAATTTGAGAAGTTTGACTTTGCTAACATGCGCCGTGCCACGTGTCACCACCACAGAAGATACGCTAACGTGCGCACGCCACATCATCATGACGTCACCAATGACGTCATGAACAGTGCCACATCACCAATGACGTCATGAACAGTTCCACGTCATCAATGACGTCAGCTTCATAATTGAGTTCCAGCCGCCATTACACGTGCCAACCTTATCCTCTTATCCGAATTGCTACGTGTCGCCTCCTCATCTTGCCACGTCGACAAAATCCAGCGTCGCGAAGCTGAGGGCTTTGGCGTCGCGACGCTCGAACAGTAAAATTTTACCTATAAATAGAGCGCGAAATTTCAGATTTCAGGGTGCCTTTCTCTCTCTCATCTCTTTGATGAAGAGAGAGTTTCTCTCTCTAAAAATATTTTAATTTTATTTTATTTTTTAGTTTGTAATTTATTTTAATTACCATTTATAATAATAGTAATTTAGTTTTTACTTTTTACTTTTTACAGTTTTTACTATTCATGAGAAATTAATTTCCCAGCTAGGGTGAAAGGTAATCTTTTACTGTTACTATTTAGATTAATCTCCCTTAAAAATAATATATTTACTAATTAAAATACTGATTAATAAAGGATACCGCTATATTGGTCGGTTGGCAATTTATTTTAATCTGGTTTAAACCTGACTTAAAAAGGATACCGCTATATTGGTCGGTTGGTAATTTAATTATGGTACCGCCTATATGGCTGGTTGGACTTAATTTGACTTAATCAGGATACCGCCAGATTGGTCGGTTGGTAATATTATAACAAGTTTATATATTATTTTATGGGAGATATCTAAATTAGTAGTAGTAAAAGTAATTCCTTTTACCTTAGCATTTTATTTTATTTTACTTTTCAGTTTTACTTTATGTCTTTTACTTTTCAGTATTTTTACTTTATGTCTTTTATTTTTCAGTTATTAGTCCTAGTTATGTGTTGTAACTAAATAGTTATCTGGGGTTGTGATGAATTTCACTATCACCGGTTTATAAGGGTTAGATTATAGTTTGGGTATTATAAAGATTTATTTATTGAGTCTTAATCTTAATGCTTTTTATTAATTGGCCATTAATAAAATTGATTAGGTAAACTTAAAATGAACTAGACATAGGGATTTTAAGTTTAAAACCTTAGACTCAATAACCCACGATCTTCCTTGAGGATAGATAACCATTTAATAGATTTCCTTACAGGATAGGAATATACCTGTCGGGCGAGGGTAGCCATAATTGGAACTTAAACTTAATGAATCCAGATAATGTGGTTGACATAGGAATATGGTTCAATTGGGTTACACTGGGTATTTGTGTCTGACCATCGACAGATGCTTTCGCATAATTTCATGTTCCAGGTTAATAAATCAATGTTTTACCCATCTATATAATAATCACTTCATCTTTAAAATGGTATTGGAATAAATCACAACCCTAGATCTTTGTGTCTTTTGTTATTTTCCTTAGTATTTTCTTTTGTCTTTTTATTTATTTATTTATTTAGCAAAGTCTTTCAACCAAACAAACAAACAATCTCTCTCTTCTCCATTTAATTAGATATTTGTAAATAAATAGATTCAACAATTAATAACAACAGTAGGAATTAAGTCCTCGTGGGATCGATATTTTTATACTACTTGAACGATATGTGCGCTTGCGTTATACGTGTGTGTTTATGCCGGTCAAGTTTTTGGCGCCGTTGCCGGGGAACTTATATTTCTTGAGTTATTAATTTTGAAGCTATCTAATTTACTTTTATCTAATTTTCTTTATTTTTATCTGTAATTTTATTTATTTCTTTTATTTTCAGGTGATTGAAGAAATGGAACACTACTGGGAGATTGAAAGATTACGTTCTTTACAAGTAGATACACCCCACATTTGGGAGCAACAGTCCGGTTTTCTGAGGCCTGTTGTCCAGCCCAACAATTTTCACTGGATGCCAGAACCAAACAATACTACATTTGCTCATCAGAACGCAACATGGAGATGTGAGATATGTGACGGTAACCACCCAAGTAATTATTGCGAGTACAACTACAATCCAGGGTGGCAGAGCTATCAAAATCATTCATGGTATGAAGAACCATCACATTTCACAGAGCCACATTTTCCGTCTTATCCACCATCTTCCTTCGATCCTTATCAAGAACCAGAACCATCCGAGGAAGATCAATTGATTCACATGTTCAAAGAACAAGCAGCTCGATTTGATGCACAAATTCAGAATAACACAGAATCCATTCAGAGAATGACAGATCAGATCAGACAATTCACAGAAAACCAGAACTATATACCTCAAGAACCAGTTTCAGATGACACTGATGAAGCCTTCGAATACCAATCATTTCAGAATGACACTTCAACAGAGGAAGAGGCTGAGCAGTATCAACAACCAGAGGTATCAGTTCAGGAACCCGAACCGGCAAAGTCTCGATTTGATTTTTATTATTCAGATTCTGACGAGGATAAAGCTGAACTGTTTGTACCAACTGCACCAATAAATGAGGATGGAATTCTGTGTCCTCAAAATGAAGATCTTGGAGAATGCTTTGCACAAATGTTTGAAGAAGATCTTCCTGAATCATCCAATCCAGTCATATCAGAGGATGAAGGCCTAAAATCTAACATTTATTTTCATTCTCAGATTGACAATTTTGAAACATGTATTTCACAGATGATAGATGAAGAACTAAATACATAAATTTTAAAAGACATCTGTGAAGAAAAGATGGAGCAAGAAGCAGAGCAAATGGAGGAGCAAATGTCTGACCTTAATAAAGATCCAGAGCATTCAGGAAAAACATCGCTGTGTTGGGGAGTAAAAATCAAAGATATCACCCAGAAGCTTAACAGAATGGAACTTCCATTCCAAGTCAAGCACCATACGAGACCTCCTAATTTTCTTTCTTTCTTTTCAGGAACCAAGAGAGCAATAAAGATTAAAAAGGTGGCACGATAACTGAATAAGACAAAACTCTTTTTCCCACTTTACCGTTGGAAGAGACCCTTCAAAAGCAACGCTCACGGGATTGTCTTTAATCGGACATCCCAAACGACATTGAAACCCCTCCTGACAGATAGATTTCAGTCACGTCTGGCTGAAGACGAAAAATTTAGCGCTAGCAGGGAGGCAACCCATGCAATTTGTTGTAATTTATTTTTGTGTGTGAGCTTTTTAATTTGTGTGTTATTTTTGCAGGAAAAAATAAAAACGGAATTTATCAGGACAAAGTAAACCAGTGCAAGCGGGATTTTTACAAAATAAAAATTTGACAAAATCACGAAGATACAAAGTCAATCCAGAAAAGACGGCCGAGTAAGAAGTCTGCTTTTGGGACGCGTCCCTATGGATTTATCTGTCGCAAGACATGGTTTTGCCAAAAAAAAAAAAAAAAAAAATTAGCGTCGCGACGCTGACTCGAAATCAGAGACACAAAACAGGGTGCTGGCAGTATCTCTTTTCACTCTTCATCTTCTTCATCTTCAACCACCAGCCGCCCACCAACAACCACCATCAAACCAAGATCCACCCCTTGCCGTGACCGAAAACCACCAGCCACCAAACCGAAACCGAGCCGTGTCAAGCCACCATCACCGAAAGAACCACCAGCCGAGACTCCATCGCCGGTTTCGACTACCACTACCAACCACAGATCCGACGAAAACCAACACTGCCGAGACCCATGGCCGAGCTTCCAACCTTCGACCAAGATCCATCCACACCGTGAACCATCGCAGAAATCAACACCATCTTCATCCTTGCCGAAACCTTCATCGCCGGTTCTGAGCACCACCATCTGGCTGAAACTACCCATCACGAATCCATTACCAGAGCTGTGACCCACTTCCAAGACATCACAGAACCGAACCAGAAGCCATCAACTGAGACCAAACCGAGAAGCCGTGAACCACCACCGAGCCACCAACGAACCAAGCCGAGATCTACCAAAGCCACCCACTGCCAAGCCAACCACGACCCACCAACCGCACCCACATCACCAAGAATCATCACAGTCACCACTCACCGAATCCACCAAGCCACTGCCGTGTCTCTCCATCACTGCCGAGCCGACCCACTGCCGAGAAGCCAACACCCAAGACCGGAACCGAGACATCACCAAAACAGAACCAAGCCATCACTGCCGAGCCATACAACCGAGACTGAATCCGAGAATTCACACTGCCAATCAATTGAATGGTTATAAATTTGAATTTAATTTGATATTTAGTGAATTGATAATTCTGTTTTGTGATTTGGTGTTGTGAGGAGTAGATTGAGATATGGAAGTGTTGGATTGTGGATTAATTTGATTCGTAGTAATTGGGGGCGAAGTACGGTGACAGATTGATTGGAGTGTTTGCGGTAATTTTGGTGTTTTGTATTATTGAGGATTTGAGGAAAAACAGAGGAGATTCTGCCAAAATTTCAGAAAAATGTCAAAAAGAGCGAGGGGTTCGACGTCTGCAGAATCTGAATTTGATAGGTTCAAATTTGTCTCAGCAGCTGCCGAGCAGCGCTATGAGAGAGGATTAACGAAGAAGGTCGGGATCATTGAGAGAGGTTTTGAGATTCCCTCTGGGTTATTTCCAGATATAGACAGGGTGATTGCCGACAGACACTGGCGGAAACTTTGCCAACAACCCAAACCAGCTTGCATCACAGTTGTCCGAGAATTTTACGCAAATGCTGCTCAACATGTCACTTATCAGGTTATGGTAAGAGGGAGACAGGTTACCTTTGATTCGGTGACGATCAATAAATTTTATGGGATCACGGAGATGGAGTTGGATGATTATACTGCAATGAGGAATGAGATTGAGATTTCGCAGATGACAGATGAGTTATGTATCCCCAATGCCACCTGGGAAATGAGCAGCAGTGGGGAATACATGAAGATGAGCTCCAGGTTTCTTAAACCAGATGCGAGAGTTTGGTTTCACTTCCTCACAAGATCACTCATTCCAGGGACCCACATCACTTTTGTCACCCGGGAGAGGATGGTTCTGTTGTACTATTTGATGACGGGGCTATCCATTGATGTGGGAGTGCTTATTTCTACAAATATTGCTTGGGCTGCTACCCAATCGCAAGTTGGACTGTATTACCCTTACCTGATCACCTCATTATGCACTTTAAGTATGGTTCCAGTTGACCCACAAGAAGAACCAATGCAGCCCATGACAGCTATGACTCCCAGACTGATACAACAGCTCCGAGCAGAGAGGCAGACACCTGCCGGACCATCTTCGTCAGCACCTGCTACTGCACCACAGCAGCCACCTCATCCGCCACACAGAGCAGTACAGTCTCGTACCCTGCCTGAGAGAGTCGCCAGAGTGGAAACAAAGCTGAGATATTTGGTTCAACTGCAGCAAGGAATGGCACGACATATGGGAATGCAGGAGGATCAGATGCCACCATATACACTTTCAGATAGCGACGAGGACGAGACTGACGCATAAACTCGGTATCATTGTTCCTAACTTTAGTTTTTTGTTTTGAACGCATTGGGGACAATGCTTAATTTAGGTTTGGGGGTGCAATGCTTTTGTGTTAAAACTTTCCGTTAAAATTTTTCATTTATGCAACAAAATTCTGTTAAAATCAAAGAAATGGGAGTTCTTTAGTTTGTATGTTGTTTTTATTTTTAGTCCAAAATTTTTCGAAAAATACAAAAAAATTGAAAATTTTTCAAAAATAACAAAAATATTTTGCATTTTTGTTTTTATGTTTTGACTAAAAATGTGAAATGGTAAAAAATAGCCGAGTAAGGAGTTTCCACTCCTGAGACGTATTTCAACCATTTATTTCAAAACAAGTTAATTTTTGTTTATTTCCTTTTAAATTATTTAATTTGTAAATTCTCCTTAACACTGACTAAAATGGATCTTCATATGCTCATTTGACAGGTATTATCAACATGCATAGTAACATACAGACATGAGCCGTAATTGAAAAGCTTGTAATATTCCGTGCTCTAGTTTAATTGGAAGAAGCATTTATAATTAGTGATGGAGTAAAAAAAAAAAAAAATTCTGATGTAAAAAAAATAAAGTATCTAAGATCCGGGTTATTAAGTCTGTAAGGGTGTTTTAACACCTAGTGCCCTAAAACCAACTGGTTTGGGAATCATTGGCCCAAAGCTCGCTACATGGATCAAAGATACTGCAAAAAAAATATATTTATATCTGAAGTCTGAGTAATTAAGTTCGTAGGGGTGTCTTAACACCTGGTGCCCTAAAGCCAACTGGTTTGGGAGCCACCGACCCAAAGCTCGCTACATAGACGGAAGGTATTGTATATAAATAAAAAAGTCAAAATTCAGAAAAAGCAAAGAAAAAATCTGAAAATCTGAAAAATTATTCCATACTACAAAAAGGTGTGAAATCTAATAGAACTTTAGGACAAAAATATTACTCTCTTATCAACTGCACTTATGACTGTTGTGGGCAAAAATGAGTTGTTTAATATTTTGTTGACTGTGTATATGAAGAATGGTAAAAATAATTGGAGAATTTACTTATTCGGTAATTTAGAATGAAACAAAACAACTAGTAACTTGGAGTAGAAGTTTCACCTGATTAGTCACTATCTTCTTTATTCTCTTTTCGCTTGTCTTTTTGCTTTTGTGTGCATTAGTTTTCACTATCTTTTTACTTTTGTAAAATGTTTGTGGGTATCATTGCTGTAAACCCTCACGAGACTACAACTCGTCCACTAGGGACACCTAGGGGTTTAAAGGCTTGTTGCATATGCTAAATGCAATCGTGATCCCTACGAAAGTTGCTTAGTTAATTTATTTATGTTATTTTATATTTTGCTCGAGGACTAGCAAAATGTTAGGTTTGGGGGTGTGATGAGTGGTATTTCTATCACTATTTCCCACTCATTTAACCTAATATTTTGTATCGTTTCTTGAGTTTTATGAACGTTTTGATGTGTTTTGTGTTATTTTGTAGATAAATAAAGTTTCAGGACATTCTGGAGGTGTTTTTTGGGGCAAAATGGACAAAACTGGACAAAAAGGGCAAATTCGTCTTTCCAGCGTCGCGCCACCCAGACCTTCCGCGTCGCGACGCCCAGCATGCGCCGAATCTGCTAATGTGCGCCTGGTCAACTGATCAGAATTTGAGAAGTTTGACTTTGCTAACATGCGCCGTGCCACGTGTCACCACCACAGAAGATACGCTAACGTGCGCACGCCACATCATCATGACGTCACCAATGACGTCATGAACAGTGCCACGTCACCAATGACGTCATGAACAGTGCCACGTCACCAATGACGTCATGAACAGTGCCACGTCATCAATGACGTCAGCTTCATAATTGAGTTCCAGCCGCCATTACACGTGTCAACCTTATCCTCTTATCCGAATTGCTACGTGTCGCCTCCTCATCTTGCCACGTCGACAAAATCCAGCGTCGCGACGCTGAGGGCTTTGGCGTCGCGACGCTCGAACAGTAAAATTTTACCTATAAATAGAGCGCGAAATTTCATATTTCAGGGTGCCTTTCTCTCTCTCATCTCTTTGTCTCTAAAAATATTTTAATTTTATTTTTTATTTTTTAGTTTGTAATTTATTTTAATTACCATTTGTAATAATAGTAATTTAGTTTTTACTTTTTACTTTTTACAGTTTTTACTATTCATGAGAAAGTAATTCCCAGCTAGGGTGAAAGGTAATTCTTTTACTGTTACTATTTAGATTAATCTCCCTTAAAAATAATATAGTTACTAATTAAAATACTGATTAATAAAGGATACCGCTATATTGGTCGGTTGGCAATTTATTTTAATCTGGTTTAAACCTGACTTAAAAAGGATACCGCTATATTGGTCGGTTGGTAATTTAATTATGGTACCGCCTATGTGGCTGGTTGGACTTAATTTGACTTAATCAGGATACCGCCAGATTGGTCGGTTGGTAATATTATAACAAGTTTATATATTATTTTATGGGAGATATCTAAATTAGTAGTAGTAAAAGTAATTCCTTTTACCTTAGCATTTTATTTTATTTTACTTTTCAGTTTTACTTTATGTCTTTTACTTTTCAGTATTTTTACTTTATGTCTTTTATTTTTCAGTATTAGTCCTAGTTATGTGTTGTAACTAAATAGTTATCTGGGGTTGTGATGAATTTCACTATCACCGGTTTATAAGGGTTAGATTATAGTTTGGGTATTATAAAGATTTATTTATTGAGTCTTAATCTTAATGCTTTTTATTAATTGGCCATTAATAAAATTGATTAGGTAAACTTAAAATGAACTAGACATAGGGATTTTAAGTTTAAAACCTTAGACTCAATAACCCACGATCTTCCTTGAGGATAGATAACCATTTAATAGATTTCCTTACAGGATAGGAATATACCTGTCGGGCGAGGGTAGCCATAATTGGAACTTAAACTTAATGAATCCAGATAATGTGGTTGACATAGGAATATGGTTCAATTGGGTTACACTGGGTATTGTGTCTGACCATCGACAGATGCTTTCGCATAATTTCGTGTTCCAGGTTAATAAATCAATGTTTTACCCATCTATATAATAATCACTTCATCTTTAAAATGGTATTGGAATAAATCACAACCCTAGATCTTTGTGTCTTTTGTTATTTTCCTTAGTATTTTCTTTTGTCTTTTTATTTATTATTTATTTAGCAAAGTCTTTCGACCAAACAAACAAACAATCTCTCTCTTCTCCATTTAATTAGATATTTGTAAATAAATAGATTCAACAATTAATAACAACAGTAGGAATTAAGTCCTCGTGGGATCGATATTTTTATACTACTTGAACGATACGTGCGCTTGCGTTATACGTGTGTGTTTACGCCGGTCAACGATGTTGGCCATAGACTCCTTAAACTTGTAGCTAGCCTTCTCGGACTTCCTGTTGTCCAATTCGATCCTCAATCGAACTCCAGGGTCTTCAAGACTCATATGCTTCTTTTTTTGTTTAGATAGCTTTTTAAGTCCCTCCATGATGGAGGTAATTTTTCAATAATTGTGGCAACTTGAAATGTCTCACAGAGTTTCATTCTTTCATCCAATATTTCATGAATGATCAATTGTAGTTCACCCAACTAAGACATCACCGTCCTTGAATCTACCATCTTGTAGTCCAGGAACTTACCCACGAAACATTTATTATGTTCGGCATCCTCTTTTTTGTATTTCTTCTCGAGAGATTCCCAGAGAATCTTCACAGAAGTCATGTCTTGGTACATATTGTATAAGGTATTGTCAAGTTCTCCCAATAAGTGGTTTTTACACATGAAGTCGCCTAACGACCATGTCTATTCTCGCAGTTGCTTGGCTGTTTCCGCTTCTCCCTCCACGAGACCCGGACAATCTTTGAGATACTTAACCAACTGTAGTGTTGTCAGGTAGAATAATATTATACTCTACCATTGTTTAAAGTTTGCTCCACCAAACTTATCTGGTTTCTCTCCATAAGCGACAGGTACTGTGATATTTCTGTTAGTCATGTATAATTGGAAACTGAATAGTAAAAAATAAGTATACAAAAGAAAAATCAGATAACGATCAATTATATGATCTTGTTTAAGTGATACATTAAGAATCCACTTATTGTTATTTTGGACAGTAGTACCAAATAACACAAGCCCTTGAATTTATAACTAAGGTTTTTTATTATAAGTGAATAAAGAAAAATTCTCAGAGGACGAGGGGGTCCAGTGTAACCACTTAAATCCCTACCCACTTAGGCTCTTATTGCCTCGTTGACAAAATTTTCTTAAACATTTTCTCAATAGAATATCTTAGACGTCCACTCTTAGTGTTCACTTAAACTTACAAATATAATTACAAATATGTGTAAATTTATATGTGTATATATATATAATTCAATCAAGCTTGGATGAAATTACTTGTATAAAATTAAACTTTTAATTCTCAGCCAAGTATGCAACACATAATTAATTTTTAACTTTATCACAATTATAGACTATGTGTATGCTTGTGATAATTGAATACCAAGTTTATAAATTTCAGTATAGGATTTTACTAAGTTAAAATATATTCTTTAAAACCAATTCCATGTATGTCATCTAAGTCTATGTTTTTATTTTTGAATCTAAAAATAATCCCATGATTAATTGCGTTAGTGTCACGTTCGTTCAGCCATTCGAACGAAACTTTCCAGTGAGTTTACGTTCGTGTAGCGTTCGTAAACGTGTTCGTACAAATTTTTCTAGAGAATCCACGTTCGTGTTGTGTTCGTAAACACGTTTGAATGAAATTGTCCAAAGGACTGGCGTTCGAGTTGCGTTTAAATATGCGTTCGAACGTTTCTTTCCTGAAGACTGGCGTTCGAGTCGCGTGTGAAGACGCGTTCGAACAAAACTACCTAAAACTGAATTTTTGCCTACACATTCTTCGGGCGTTCGAATGGCCATGCGTATTTTTCATGCACAGAACACATTTTCGAGGAAGAAGGCAATTAAAACATGTAAAATTCGATTTAACAACACATAGAAAGTACTAAGTTCTTAAGTTTGTTGGATATTATATATTATTAAGTAAATTTAACATGCATCACTCAAAACCAAAATTCTTATTATAAAACATAAACATAGAACTTGAGTACCAAGAAAAACCTATAAATTATGTTGTAGAAAATGATGAATGAAATCCATGTCGAGTTGCCTCTGTCCTCAAGAACTTATTAACCCCGTCTCGGTGCTATACGGATGTCTTGTTACTAACGTTCTCCCAGGATTACTTGGATGCTTCTTGTAGAAGTGGCACTCTTTTTTTCAAGAACTTGAACTAAGAAAATGGAGGAAACTCTCTCTTGACTTGACTCTCTAAAAAATGATAGAATATATGATTTTCTGGATCCTTAAGAATGACCCCAATGTCCCCTTTATATAGGCATGGAAGGGTGCCTTTGAGGGCACCCTTTGGCTTAGGGTGTAACCCTCTTAAGGGTTATATTCATTCCTTATACCCTTTGAGACCTAACATTCCTTCACTTTAAAGGATATGTCTCTTCATCTTTGTGTCTTTACCATAAGACACTACTTAAGAGACATATCTCTCACATACTAATATTATATATTAGAGAATTTACAACAAGTTGGAGAACTCGGAAGAGTATTAAATGAACTCTGCCATAAGGTGAGGTTGTCTAACATTCTTTCTTTTTTAGGAAAGCCAAAATGGGGTAATGGAAGTCTCCGTCCGAGGTAATAAAGGTAAATTAGAATAAGGAGCATGGAGAAAATAAGGCGGGCAAGGAAAAAATAGGCGGGGTTAGACCCGACCAAGGTTCTGGTTCCGAACCGGAACCGAACCAGTTGGAACCGGACGATTCCGATTCCGGTACCGGTTCCAGTTCCGGAACCAGAACCGTATTTGACCGGTTCGGTTAGGGTCTCGATTCTGATTGCGGTTCCGGAACCGGAATCGTATTTGACCGATTCGGTTATGGTTTTGACCCTAACTGAACCGGAACCATAAGGTTCCGGTTAGAACTAGGGTTCCAACCCTTTATCCCCAATGGCTACCTTTCCCCCAACGTATATATACACATTAAAAATAATAATAATAATAATAATAATAATTTGGATTTCCCAAATTACCCCTAATAACAGTAATAAAACGACTAATTTTAGGGGTATTTTAGATATCACAAAAATATTCTAAAAATGTATAAATAAGGTTCATTTTTCATTATTTCAACACACTAATTTCTCAATTCTCAATTCTCTCAATTTCTACAATTCTCTCATCTACAATTACAATTCTCTCATTCTCAATTCTCAATTCTCTAATTCTTTAAAATTTCTAACAACAAATGGCAAGCTCATCTGAGAACATAATATCAAATATGCTAACACAGGAGAGCGGCCCTAGTATCGGTTCACAGAGAAGAGAAGTTAAGTCTCGTTCCTCGGATGTTTTCAAAATTCATTTTCATTTAATCGATACTTCAAATGAAGGTTCAAGAGCAGTATGCAACCATTGTGGGGTTTCTTATAAATTTACTGGTGGATACAGCAATATGATCAAGCACCTGGAAAGACATCATGTCGTTGAGCTTGGACTTGATACGACGCAAACTCAAATGGTCAGGTACGCATCATCTAGTAGAGGTACGAGTTCTTTAGATTTATTTAAATATTATAATGCTAAAAATAGAGAATAATTTGCTAAATTAACTTGTATGACACATCTTTTTTTAAATTTTGGTGAAAAAATTTGATTTTACTAATTACGTTCAAAATGCTTTAAATCATGTTGCTTGTAGAATGACTTGAAATACAACAAAACATCAAATTTTTAAAATATACAAAGATGGTAAAATTATTTTAAATGAAATATTTAGAGATATTAAATGTCGTCTTTCTATTTGTTCTGATATTTGGAGTGACCATTGGCGAACACACTCATACATGGGTGTGACTTGTCATTGGATTGATTCATCATGGAACATGCAAAAACTACTTATTGTATTTAGAGTTTTTGATGAACAACATACTGCACAAAATATTTATAGAATGGTGAAAGTAATTTTTGATGAATATGGTTTATTAGGTAAAATTTTAACAATTGGATTTGATAATGCATCTGCAAATACTGCATCAATCACTGATTTAATAGAAATATGTGAACCAAATTTAGGGGGTCGATTTTTTCATGTTCGTTGCACATGTCATGTCCTTAATTTATGTGTTCAAGATGGTTTGGAAAAATTATCACCTTTCATTGATCCTATTAAGAAAGCACTTAATTGTATTTGGTCATATTCTCAAGTTAGGAGAGAATGAGCCAAGTTTTATAAATTAAACGATATTAAACCGATAAAATTTTCACGAGATATTTCAACACGTTGGAATTCAACTTATTTTCTTTTATCTCAAGCTTTGCAATACAAAGATGCATTATGTAGTTTTTGTTCTCAACATGTTCAACATATCACACTTTTTCCTAGTCAATAGGAAATTTGTGATAAAATTTTAGAAATTTTAAAAGTTTTTAATGATGCTACATATATTTTTAGCGAAGTTTATTATCCTACAACACATTTATTTATTCTTGAAAGTTTGAATATTGTTGGTATTCTCGATGAGCATGTTGAAAGTCTTGATCCTAATGATACTGTTTTGTTTGAAGCTATTAATGTTATAAAACGAAAATGGTTGCATTTTTTTAGAGACGTTCATTTACTTTATCTTATTGCTGTTGTTTTTTATCCTAAATTTAAATTAGAAGGTTTGAATAGTTCTTTACAAGCTTACTATGGATATTTAGGAATATTAGATGAAATTGATATTACAAGAATAATAGCTAAAATAAAAATTGATTTAATAGAGTTATTTAATGATTATATTAGAAGATATAACTTGCAATCATTATGACAATCTAGTAGTAGCGAATTCGTAATGCAAATAAGACTTAGCGATCGTTGGTTACTGCAACGAAATAAAAAACATAGGGATAACACGACTAATAACCCGGAATTAAATAATTATTTATCTACAAATTTCGAGTTTTCAACTGAAAGTTTAGTTAGTAAAAATTTTCAAATCCTTGAATAGTGGAACCGACATCAAAATGTATATCATGTACTATCAATTATTGCGAAAGAGATATTGGCAGCACCCGTTTTCACCGTTGCGGTTGAGCAAGCCTTCAACATAGAAGGCAATATATTGGAAGTCATACGGTCTTCATTACATCCAAGCACTCTCAAAGCAACAACATGTGTGATGCCCCTAATGAATTTGAAGACTTGTTCGACAATGCATCTGCATGTGCAAGCGGAACTGGAGCTGAATAATCAACAGGCACTGATAATGATTATTGATAATTAAAGAATTGTAAAATTACAATTGGGAAATATCTTTAAAATATAATGGAACTACGTGAGCTTTGATTCT
This sequence comes from Zanthoxylum bungeanum, assembly GCA_019454045.1. Classification (NCBI taxonomy): domain Eukaryota; kingdom Viridiplantae; phylum Streptophyta; class Magnoliopsida; order Sapindales; family Rutaceae; genus Zanthoxylum; species Zanthoxylum bungeanum. The sequence continues at coordinate 15,712 of SKCR01027668.1, read as the reverse complement.
TCTCATCCCTGAAGGATACGTAGGCAACTTAAGTTTTAAAAAAATTTAAGTTCAAGCTCTTTAATTTAATAATTTTAATTTTAATTTTTTTAGATAAGAATTTTATTTGTAATTTAATGTAATTATGTAAGTTTATTATATAAATTCAAATTCATAATTTTAAATTAAATTATTTTTTCAATCTCAATTTTTTATTTTAAAAAATAAAATAAAAAAATAACCGAATGGAACTGGAACCGGAACAGGACCGTTCGGTCTGATTCCGGTTCTGGTTCCACACTTAGTGTGGAACTGGAACCGATCCGGAATTAATCGGTCTGGTTCCGATTCCAAACTCGTGGAACCGGAAACTGTCCGATTTAGAACCGGACCGGACCGCCGGCCAGGTCTAGGCGGGGTTATGTCACCCTGCATGAATGAAAATGCTGAGCTGGAGAAGGATACTATAAGCCCATCTGACGTAAAGGAAAAAGGCCCAAAAAAGTTGACCACGAGAATATCGAAAGAGCTCTGGAACGAGGAAAAGAAGTAGTTTATGGATGACCGAATAAGGGAAAACAGGTCTGTTCACTGTTATAATTTCGCAACTGTCATAAATATTATTTTATGATGATTTTAAATTATCATATCATTTTTTTATAATAATTTTTTGTGTATCATAAATTTATGATCGCTTAAAACCATCACATTAATGTCATAAATTTATGATGCATAAATATCATAAATCTTTGATTTTATAATATGTCATTAGTGTCATAATTTCATAGGAATTTGAATTAAATTTTTAAATTTTAAAGTTGAGTGGAATTGTATATTTGGCGGAAAATCTGATAAGTCTTTTTTTTACTAGAATATTATTTAGTTATTTTTATAAGATTTAATATCAATATAAATCATTTTAATCAATAATACACAATTAAAAAATAATTAAAGAAACTTAAAATCAACATAAAAAGTAAAGTAATATTTCATACATCAAACTCTGTTAATCTAAATACTAAAATAATAGTTATTACAAACAAACCACTAATATAAAAAAGTTAAATAACAAACCAATAATTCATTCATTCATAAATCTTTGATTTTATAATATGTCATTAGTGTCATAATTTCATAGGAATTTGAATTTAAATTTTTAAATTTTAAAGTTGAGTGGAATTGTATATTTGGCGGAAAATCTGATAAGTCTTTTTTTTTTTGCTAGAATATTATTTAGTTATTTTTATAAGATTTAATATCAATATAAATCATTTTAATCAATAATACACAATTAAAAAATAATTAAAGAAACTTAAAATCAACATAAAAAGTAAAGTAATATTTCATACATCAAACTCCGTTAATCTAAATACTAAAATAATAATTATTACAAACAAAACACTAATATAAAAAAGTTAAATAACAAATCAATAATTCATTAATTCATACAACATGAAATCGTAATTCTTTTAGGAGATCGTGGGCTGAAGCTGGCACACAAGTAAAGTGAAATTGAGAATAATTATTAGTTCAGAAGGCTTTGTCTACCATATAACAATACAATAATAATTAGCAGGCTTAGCCTACAAAAATATTAACAATAAAATAAAGTAATGAGACACAGATTTAACGTGGTAAAACCCTCAATATGAGAGAAACATCCACGGACAAATATAAAATGAATTCACTATGGTGGAAAGAATTCTACAACTTCTTTCTAAATAGAAGAAGTGAACAATCTCACACTTTTTTAGAATATGAGAACTATAACTCTCTCACACACTCTTAAAAAGAATCAATATTTTTCTCTCTTAGAATTCATATGATTTGGTTGAGAATGTAATGAAAAAAATAATGAAATGAAGCCCTCTATTTATAGGCATGAGATATTGAATTTTAATTTTTTATTATTTTCTTTTTATGATTGTGGGACCCACCCTCATAATTTATATATTTTTATATTTAATTATTGTATGTGGGACCCATCTAAAAAAATAATTGGCACTTTCGGTGCCACCGACCATTGACTTTAACAATTCTCCCACTTGAAAACTTAATTGAGAACCAATCAGTTTCCACATCATCTGTTGTACTTTGTTGTCTTCAATTTACTTGCGTTTCTGCTAAGCCATAAGAGGATCTACACCATACAAACTTGTTTGTATTGATAGGTTTGGTCATTACGTTTGCAAGGTTCTCATTGGTGTGTACCTTCAACAAGTGCACATTGTCTTCTTCCACTACTTCATGAAAAAAAGTGGTATTGTACCCCTATATGTTTTGTTCTTGAATGAAAGACTGAATTTTTTGTAATATACAAAACACTCTGACTATCATAAAATAATGAAATCGTCTCGTGTTTATACCTGAGCTCCTCCAATAATCTTTGAAACCAAATAGCTTCCTTGCAAGCTTGTGTAGCTGCCATGTATTCAGTTTCTGTTGTAGACAAAGCCACGATGCTCTGAAACTTGGATACCCAGCTTATTGCTCCTCCTGCAAGTACAAACATATAACCTGTAGTGAATTTTCTCTTGTTAAGATCTCCTGCAAAATCTCAATCCACGTAGCCCCTGACAACTAATTCTAATCTTCCATAACATAATGTAGCATTTGAGGTTCCTTTGATATATCTAAGGATCCTCTTAACAACATTCTAATGCTCTGATACCACCGTTAGGGGATCGTGGGCTGAAGTTGGTACGCAAGTAGAATAATTGTTAGTTCATGAGGCTTTACCTACCATATAATAATACAATAATAATTACGAGGCTTAGCCTACCATAAATATTAACAATGAAATAAAACAATGAGACACGGATCTAATGTGGTAAAACCCTCAATGCGAGGGAAACATCTACGGTGAATTATAAAAGGATTTCACTATGGTGGAAAGAATTTTACAACTTCTCTCTAAACACAAGGAGTGTCTCACGCTCTCTTAGAATATGAGAACTACAACTCTCTTATAAACTCTTAAGAAAAAATAATATTTTTCTCTCTTAGAATACATAGGATTTTGTTGATAATGGAATGAAGAAAATAATGAAATAAAACTTATATTTATAGGCATGAGATTCACTGTACAAATAATAAATTTTAATTTTTTATTATTTTCTTTTTATGCATGTGAGACTCACCCTCATAATTTATATATTTTTTATATTTAATTATTGTATGTGATACCCAACTAAAAAAATAATTGGCACTTTTGGTGCCACCAACCATTGACTTTAACAAATTCAACAATCAAATTTAATCAATTAAAATAAATGATACAATTACATAATTGATCGTATGTAATTATTCTACTGATTCACATTTTATCTTGATTTTTTATTGTTGATCTGACAAGTAAAAAAATGATTCAGTAAGAATTATTATATATTCAAAATAACTCACGAACGTATCCATAAAAAAACATAATCCATATAAATAAATAAAAAATAAAAAAAAATTGGAGCAAGTATTTCTAAAATATGAGTTGCCTATTGAAAATCCAGTAGTTTCACAAGCTGGATTATCAAAATCAACAAAACAAATGGTAAGATGATAAGTAAAAAATAGAAATGAAGGTTCCTGGAAATTCACTATTACTCTCAGCTGAAGATTCAACTTGTCAGTATTTGACTTTGATTATTGTTCATTAGATTTTGCCACCTTCACATTTATATTACTATTTGCATTCTGAATTGTTCTCCGATCTCTATTCATGAAAAATAAATAAATATGAGTTTTAGGGATCACATCAAGTAAATGTGAACAAAAATAAATGCATGTATGTAATACACAAAGACAAGCACCATGTGTCTTTCAAAATCTTTTTCATAACTATCCATCTGTCCCATTTCAATCTCAACAAATATAACCCAGTACATTCTTCAGCAGAGCTCTGTCAATCAACTCTCCTTCAAGTTCTTTATCAATCTGTTACAATGTAAAAGAGATGAGCTAAATAACAAACTTGTATTAGGAAGGAAGTAATTGAGTGGAGGAAGAAACTCCTGAGGAATGAAGTGCCCATCTTTTCACAAGCTCCCTTAGCAGAAGAAATTCATCATGCTTTTCTTTCAAAGATGGTAATACTTGGTAAAGGAAATAAAATGATGCAATGGCATCCACATTAATCTTCCAACAATAAAATTACACAAGACATACTATATGAATAAGAATGTTGGCACAAACACCAAAAGTAATAAAACTATAATAGTCCTGGCTATTTGGACTTGTTCAATTATTTTAAAAACAGAGACATCACCCATTTTAGAGATTAGTACCCAGAAGCAGAATGGGGATAATATTTCTCATATTTAGAATCTTTCATTGGTGTGCTCTGTGAGGCAGAGCGAGTTTAGTCTAGTCCTGGGCAGTCCTTATCAACAATGAGCATTATAAATAGCCTTTCATGCAATGCAGATCTTATAAACACTAAACATCTACAAATTACTAATTAATTTCCTGTTCCATGCAAAATCAATCCCTGCATAATAACAGCAAATATACTGTCATGACATCAACCAGAAACAAAGCCGGCTGAATAGATCTGCAGACGATACATAGAAATAGCCCTAAAAATTCATGAAGAAAATCAAAATAAAAAAAATAAATAAAAAAGTCAGTCGTCTAAAGCCATGCATTGTCAATGGCCCATTCCAGCATAAATAAATCATACAATCCCCCAAAAAGAAAAAAAAAAAATCAATCACAGTTATTATTTAAACCGCATGCAGACAGAATCACCGGAAAAGAAAACAAAGAATTTGCAATAGAAAGCAGAAAAGTCTAAAAGAATCTCATGATGAAGAAACAGATGTGCTTACTCAGGATCATTTACAACCCATTCGGTCTAATGCCTGCCAAGATTCAAGGAAACAAGAAGCCAAATTATTAAGCAACATAGCAGGACTAGGAGTCAAGAACAGGTCAACATTGGATTCACTGCAAAATCCACTACACCAGTACATTCCATAGAGGAGGACACAAAACATAACACACCGTAGGTTCTTAGACACCCACCGATTTATCCACGTGGGTGTCTCTGTCGCCTCCCAATTACGATGATTGTCGATGGATTTATAGATTAATTTTTGAACGAAATCCCTAAGAGAATCTTCAAAAGCCCTAAATATAATCAACCAACAAAAACATAAATACTAAGAAAAATCTTCAAAAGCAAAAAAAAAAAAGGAACAAATTGAAACCCAGTTCACATCTTTTGTTGTCCAGAAATCAAAACCAAATTAGGCCATGGATTTGTAGAAGCAGTGACTAACACGATATTGTCTACGATTCTAAAAGAAAATTACCCTGGCATACGATTCTTCTAAGGAATACTAATCCCACCTATTTCACAGCCTATAAAAGGAAAGGAGGATCAAGGGAAGATTCATTCAAGTTTTGACACTCGCACTCGAGTTCTCGAAGCATACAACACTCCCAAAAAACCAGCCTACCGCCCTCACGGTAATCTACGAAAATCAAGGTAACACTAAATCTTGTTCTTCCCTCTCTTTCCGCTCCTCTACATCTGACTTGAGCATCGAAGTGGTTACGACATCCATCACACCAGTGGATAGATATTATGCGCTCACTTTGCCTTTATTTTGCAGGATCGTCACTGTCTCATCATATAAATTCTCGACTATTGACCGAATGCGAAATTCAGCGTCTATACCCAGTACTGTGTTGACATGGAACTGATGCCATTCCACTGGTTGTGGTTGTTTTGCAGGTGTTATGGATTGTAGGTTTGACTTCTCTGCCATTGAAGATTGTTTGAAGAAGAAAGGATATAAAACACTGCATTTTGTAAAGATTATAAGAACATTATTGTTGGAGAACAATCAATGAATGCAATTGTTTTATTGAAAACAAAAACTTATAAACGAAATACAAATCAAACCAGAAACTTAAAACAAGTAATCAAAATCAATAACAGAAACTTACAGAACAAGTAAACAAAATCAATACTAACTAGTGAAGATTGAGGCTAGCATATGAGGCTATGTCCTATAGTAGAAATTTGCCCATACTTTTGTGCTTGTAGTTCGTTGGACATCTGCATCAGGATACAACAATCTGCAGGTCGAAAATCCGCAATGAATGTTTCGACATCTCATAAGAGATGAGATCTTGTTTAGGGAACGATCACTAAACTTGGCTACTTTATATTTTTGAAAGAAACAATGTAACATGAAAAGGAAATGTCTCTTTTAGTTTTTAACAACATTTATTCCTCCCTCGAGGCCTCAATATATGTTATTGTTACATGTACATATATTATTGATTCTTAAATAAAACTCTAAAAACAATTTTATATTGGTTTGTGTAGTTATCAAATATTTTTAAGTGTGTTTTGTAATAATATAATGGTAAATGATATGTTCCATGTTAGATAATTATGATTAGTAATTTCAGGTTAATTTTAATTTACTCCCAAACGAATAAACTCTACACCAAATCCAAAACAAACATTAAAACCCTAATTTGAAACCACATAAAACCCAATTCACAATCAACAAGATGGCCAAGGGTGAATGTGCCTTGATTGCACGGCCTAAAGGTTTATGTTACACCAAGGATATGAATTTCTTGATTAGGGTTTGCACATCTGGTTTGGATTATGCATGCTTATAGATTCTCTATTTCTTATTAAAATAAAATTTAAAAAAAAAATTAGGATTTGTCCTCAATCTATTTTTTATTACATAATATTTATTGATATATACATTGTTATCATATACGGATTTTAATACTTTTGTTGATGGTATTTTCAGGTCCTATGATATTTAAGCAGTACGGCAGAGGTAAAAAGGCAATTCTCTTCTTGGTCAAGATCATTAATGTCGACCCGACCACTAAAAGCCGATAGTAAGGGGCCGAGCACTTTATGATCGGTAACCGACCACTTAAGATCGGATGACCGGACATTATCATATCGATGGCAGCATTCTCAGTTCAAAAGACCATTGTGACCGACCTCATGAAGACCGAGAACATGGCGGGATATGCTCCAGAAGATAAGACATCATATTCTTACGGATAAGAAGATAAGCTATCATACTTTCATGGGGAAAGGTTGATAAGTCAGTGTCCTAATAGGATATGGGAAGTGAAGGTAGTTTCAACTAGGAATCCTTATGGAAAAATGAAAACTGTTTCTTTGCTATTATAAATAGGAGGGGAAAGCGTGCTTGTAAAGGGGGGTAACAAGTTGAAAGTTGAGAGTTGAGAGTTGAGAAGAGAACAAGAATTGTGATTAGGCTTGTAAACATAAGACAGACTAGAAAAAGCATATTTCGGTAATAAAACATCGTCCGTTCTGTGCCCGTGGATATAGGTTGGATCTAATCCACCGAACCACGTTAAATCTCTTTGTTGATTGGTGAACTTACTTATCTTTTGCCAAATTTGCTTTTGGTTTCCCATAAACAAAACAAATTCACAATTGGAGGAGGATTGTCTCGGGAGTAAAAAACTCATATTGCCCCTAAGACCAAAATCAGCCGTCAACAACTTTCATGGGTCAACAACAGTCAACAGTTAAATTTAATTAAAAAAAAATAGAGGGTTTGTTTATGTTTTCAATAGTTTGAGGGCATATTGGAGCCAATTTTTTTGACCTTTCATATGTATAATCAAAAAGTTAGCGGTCTAAAGTAAAGTTTACTTAATTCTTTGCTCAGATTCATCTGAGATAAAATAAAATTAATCATATTGATGCCTCTGTATAAGTAAAGAAAATTCAATAAAATGATATATTAAAAAAAATTAATGAGACAGAGAAGTAGGAAATACTAATTTAGCAATTTAGCGACAGTTGGACAAAAAATAACATATTTTTAACAGGAGAAAGAAAAAAAAAAGTTAATTGTGTTTTATTGAATCATGATTTAGGGCATTTTTTATTTTCCGCGTTACCATTCAATGGCATCCAAATTCAATATTACACTGTACACAAACGTTTTCTACTGGTTATACAACTCCATTTGAGAATAAATACCAATAATATGAAGACATTACAGAAGTTGAACGGCAGCAATGGCAGGGATTTTCTCTCGCAATTTCTGGGTAACAGCCACCCGAACAGTCATGACCCCGGCTGCTGGACCCGTGATTCGGACTTTAACTATTGGCTCATCGATTGCCACAAGTTCAAGTGATCCACCAGCTGCCCCAACAAGGTATGGCCTGATTTCTTCGAGTACCTAGGAAAATTAAGTATTAGGTCAGCACAGCAAAAATCAGCATAAGATACGTAATCCATATATCAATATCATATCCATCCAAAAACTATTAGTAGACAAATTTAGACAGATGTTCACAATTAGATGCTAAATCCAGAAATTCAGAAGAATTTAGCATGAGAATAGTATCGTTCCCTACGGAAGAAGAGAAAACTTTAAAGTTTCCCCACATATGTATGAAAATAAAAAGACCAAAATCAAATAATCCTCAGTTTTGAATGTACACATGGAGAACTCAACATTATACTCCATCACCATCTCATGAAGAACTAAGATCATTAATCAATGCATTAGCAATGTTTGAAAACTCGGTATGCGGTGTGAGGCGGTCCCCCGTGTGAGGCGAGGCGGGCAGCCTCAAGGCTGTCGAGGCGCAGCCTCAATTCAAATACAGAAAAAAACTAAAAACATTGAAATGAATCATCTACAACAAATCAATAACAACTAATACATAAAAGCATCCATTAAAACTAAACAAAATGAAATATAACAAAAGAGGTTCATAAATAAAATGTCTGATAATCTCTTAATAGGCTATCATTTGTATCTAATAGCATGAAATGTGGGGTCTAAAGTGTCATCCTCCAAAAGGTCATCATCATATATAATTATTATCATAAATAAATTTATTAATAATAAATTATAATTAATAAATAAATATAATAGTAAATGTTGATTATTTTTAAAGATAATAATTATTTTGCCATTTTCGGCTAAATATCGAGGTCGAACTACTCTGTCAACGTGGTTAACAAACAATATTACCGGTTAGGAAAACAAAATTGAAAATTTTATTTTATGTAGCTTTTTAGTCTATAAAGAAGCTCAAGTTGAGACTCCTCATTGTCCCTACTTTTAGTTCCCTTATATAATTTTTTTTATTTTCTTTTAGAAATAGTAATTTTAGGGCTTTCGGGTCGAGGCGTCTGCCTTAAACCACCTCAAGCCGTCTCGAGTCGAGGTATAATAAGGCGGGCCGCCTCAGGCCTTTGAGGCGGTCCTATAGAAAACTCGGTCTGAGGCAACAACCTTGACGTGCCATGGCTGAAACTTGCGAGGAGACGCCTCGAGACGCGCCTCAAATGGAGTTTTTAAACTATGTGTATTAGATGACTTTTCCAACCAAATTCATCTTACCATGAAAAGATTGCATCTCAAAAATCCATGTAAAAGGACCCTTCAAGGGGAAAAGGTACACCGTACACAATCAATCTACTGCCTCTATTGATGTTGAAGTTTATTAAACAAATACACAACGTGTTGCTAAAAAAATAGCATGCACAGTTGAAATTTATAATGAAACATATCTGTAACTTATAGAAGTTGTGTTCCAAATCGACAGATGCACCAAAGGAATAACCCAAATCATGACTGGTACACCAAGAGGGAGCATGATAACTATCTGGCTTGTAATTGTGTCCTATATTCGACTGTTATCTGTTTCCAAAGATGCTTGTCCACTAATTATGGGAATAAGATCCTACCTAACTTGCCCATAAAGGCACCTTTCCTGACCAAGTTCATCTCTGTTGACTGCAGACAGACTCATTTCAGCATGCAGAAGTTCATTCACTACATGCCTGTTTCCTATACTAATATGCTGGGCACAACTCATCTTTCCATGACAAAGCCATCATGTATTACTCAAACTTCATATCATTACCATCCAAAAATAAGATTTGAAGTAGCAGAAATAATTGCAAAAAAAAAAAAAAATGGCCCAGCAATACAAGACAAAGAAGCCAACATTTCAATCTATATTTAGACATGAACACGAAATAAAGTGAGCTCATATTGAAAAGGAAAGCAACCTAGACCGCAAATCAATATCTCCCTTTACTAGAAGAGGTTTTTTGGAAAGGGCAGCAATTGAGTAGATGGCATAGCTTAAACCACAATGGAATACAGAACAGGACAACAACAATGATTTGAAAAACAAATAAAGATGGTATGAAATGAAAACTGTTTTTAACATCAATCTTTTATTTCATATATCGAAGGATGGGGATTCAAATTGTTAGGAGAAAGGTGTCATCCCAAAGTCATTGCCTAGGGATGTACAAGCTGCATCACCCAAGATATTTGCCCTAGAGGGACACCAATTGCCCTCTCAAATTCTAAATATTCCATGACACAAGACAGGACCTATTTCCTCAATTTATTATCCTTGAAACAAACAAATAGAAGAAACTGAGCCGAATTCTTGTAATGATAACGTATTGATAGACAGAGTTCTATCATTGCAATGACTAAAACAAAACCATCACAAATACCATCGACCCGGAGGTACTTTTGTGCAGAAAGAAAGGGCAGGAAAAGAACAATCATGTATATCATAGGATGTAAAGCAATACCTTCTCTATATTTTCTTCATTCAGCTCAAGCCCAGTTTCTCCATCTGCTACTGATTCCACCGCAACGATCTCAGGGATCTTTTCCATTAAGCGACGCTCAATACCCATCTTCATTGTCATAACAGAACTTGGACAAGACCCACATGCTCCTTGTAGCTTTAATCGTACAACATTGCCATCAATCTCATGTAATGCCACATTCCCCCCATCTGCTATGAGATATGGTCGAATTTCATCCAACACACTTTCAACATTATCAGCAGTTAATGGAAATTCAATAGCTGAATCAGGAGTAGCCACGGCCTTTACAACTGCATGATTAAGATGGAAGGAGTTTTTATTAATTTAAGCAAAACATCACTTCACAAAACTGCTAATAGATAATAACCTTCAAAATAAAACACACTTATCAAAAAAAAAAAAAAAAAACTTCAAACGAGTATATAAGTGAGTGTCTCAAAAGCAATAACCCGCTCTTCAATCTCAAAAAGCACTTGCATCTATTTCAAACAAATCCTACAGCGAATTCGAACCAAAAAATTGCTTCCGACTATTAGGAAGAGCTTTTTTGTCAGTATAAAAAAGCACTACCACGCACACTAATCCCCCAAATTTCACTGGCTTTAGATATAACCTTGTCCAGTAAAGCAATAGCGACAACAGTTTCTCTACAATCTCTTCAATAGTTAAACATGAAACAATAAAAAATACGCTTCTCATAGTTAAATCTTAACAACATAATCAAAATTTTAATCATTTACGCCAATCAAATTTAATAAAAATAATAATTTAAAAAATCTTCCACCAAAGAAACTAACCGCGCCTGCGCGTAGCATCACGCGTTCGAAACAGCAGGGAACCACATGAGCTCCGCCGCACCGGATTGCGCCCCCTCGTAAACGAAACTTGAGTTCCAAAGAAACTTGTAGTCTGCGTGAAATATAAAAATACTATTAACATATGAAAATAACTTAACATGAACTGAATTATCAGAAAATTAAAAAAAAAAAAAGGAAAAAAGAAATTAGACCTTAGAGGGAGGGCGGGAACAGGAAGGAGGGTCTAGGGTTTGCTGAGGCCGACTGTAACTTGGATTTAACACAACGCCTTGCATCTCTCTCTCCCTTTGTATTTTTTTGTATAATTTTTTTTTTTTATTTATCGATCTCTGTTTCTGTATTTTGTTTTTCAAGTTGCAGGAATTTGTGATCGAATATTTCTTTGGCGCAGCAGCAGCTGATATTTGACAACCAAACGTCAATAAAAATGAAGACTGTTCCATCCATAGGAAAACGACACGAAATCCCAATGATATTTTTAAGAATATTAATAAATGGGTCACGCTAATGAGTAGGGATGACAATTTTACCCGTAAACCCACAAATCCGCAAAAATCTGCCCGCAATTGGTAGGATTTGGTATATATATTAGTGCGGTGCGGTGCGGGTTTGGTAATTTAAAGCAGAACCCGCTGCGGGTGCGGTGCGGGTTTGGTATTTAAGAAAAAAATGCGGGTATTCGCTGCGGGTATCCGCATATCCGTAATATTATTTTTTATTAATTAATATTTTTAGGACAATATAAAAAAACATTCATATAAAAACAACTAACAAAACCTAAACCTAAAACACTAATCCACAGTTCCACACTCCCACTCAGCCGCAGCCCGCAACCCGCACAACTGAAGATTTTTTGCATGACTATTATTGTTTTTTTTTAATCACACTTGTTAATAAAATTATAATACAAAAATTTGGATTAAGTTCAAATGATCAGAAACGGGAGATGAGCAAAATAAGCTAATATTTGTTGCAACTTCAGTAGCTTTCATGCTTCTTCATTACACTTACACCACTTGAGCCTTGTAAGCATCACTTTCATTACACTTAGCATAAAAAATATGACCAAAGGTTGATGATTACTTTTTAGCTTATTGTCGATTGATTCTTTCATACATTATGTTATCTATGTACTGTATATACATACATTGCATGTTGTATATGTCAAATGAAAAACAAATGTGAAAACTACAGCTAGCAATTAAAAATAAATTATTTAATTAAAAAAATTATATTATTAAGAACACAAAGTAATTCAATATTTTAAAAACCCGCAAAAAATCAGTTGGGTACCAATGCGGGTTTGGTAATTTATTTTTATATGCGGTGCGGGTTTGGTAATGAAGATTAAAACCCGCAACGGATTTGGTAATTTATTTACATATGCGGGTGCTGGTTTGGTAATGACAAACCCGCACCATACCCTACCCACTGCCATCCCTACTAATGAGTGTCATGGGGTACTCATTAAAGATCTATTTTTGAAAAGTTTTCACATAATTTTTATGGGGAATACAAAAAAATATCAAAATATTAATTACTTTTTCATTTTTCCCATGAAAACTTTACTGAAATGGATCCTTAACGAGTGCCCTAATAAATTTTTAATTTTTATTAATGAATTTTATTTGTTTCAGATAGATGATTAATATTGTTCATTTATATAACAACAATATATGAGAAATGCATTAGTAAATATATAAAATTATGTTTATATGCCCTAGAGCTTCATATATTGTAAACAGAATTGATTATTGTAATAATAAATGCATTATTCATTTATCAAAGTTGTTTGATTTATATCGCATATTATCCAATTGTCTTGTTTACCTTGATTATTCTTGTATTTTCAGACTTAGTGTATGTTTGATGCACAAGAGGATTTAAGTCTGAAGTTAGTAATCTAAATAGTCCATAGAGATCAAACAAATATGGTACTTTGTTTGTGGTTTATCTGCAGTCCATTTTATACTTGTATGACGGCCTTGATCCAGGATCGTTCATGTAGTGACATGAGAATGGAGGCACTTTGTATGATGAGATCATATAGGACTGGACTCAGATAAATATGAATTTCTTTTAATATCTGTTAACTGAAGAAATTCATTTTATCTAATAGATGGTCATATATGGATTCGATTTTAATCCTGAGTGTAGTACGAACTCATGTATGTCAGGCTATGCCATTTGATTTACTACGGTGAGGTTGGCGTTGCATTCCCGGCCAATAACTATGTATTTTGGGGATATATTTTGGGGTGTAGCTGTGAACGTTTTGCATATATATGAAATTCACTCATTCTTAATAGAAGTAGAAGAATATCTCTTTTAAGAGTTGATTCGGGACTTGAATAATTGAGCATTCAACTTTTCTATTACGAATAGAAAGTTTAATATTCATAATTGTTATGAATTAATTGTTCATTATAGAATCAATGGTACTTATGAGACAAAATATTTAGAGGGGTATAACGGACTTATGACCCGGCTCTATTTATGAGATATTCGTGAAGAGCTATATCATTATGTAATGACTATATCGATGGACACCGAAGTTGTTCGGCTTATTTTCCATATACGGTAACGAGAGTTCAACTTCGAGTTTTTAGTGGAATAAAGCAAAGTTAATAATTCGTAATATTTGATTAAAAGGTTTAATTAATATTTCGGGATTATCGGAGCTCGGAACCGTAGATTCATTTGGTCCCCATACTAGCTCGATTAACAGTAGCAAACCTAATATAATTAAATTGTCTAATAATATGCTCACATTATATTTATATATTATTAATAAGATTAATAATATATTTTTTGTCACAAATGAAAACTATGTTAAATTAGTTTAACTTAATGTTTTCTAGAATTCTTTGATTATGAGATAATCAAATCATGATTATGAGATAATCATGTTAGTAATTATGAGATAATTACTACAACATAATTGAAGGTAATTAAATCATTATTAAGATAATGATTTTTTATTTACCTTAGAGACAAAGTCATATGGTTTACCATGCTCTCCAACTTATTATGTCTATTAGGTGACATGTATACACCTAATGGCTTTGTCATTAGCTAAACAATTCTTATGCTTTGGTATGGCCTTCACATTAATGTGTTTGCCATTGCAAGAAAGCATTAGATGTTTAATGACAAAGTCTTTGTCTTTAGCTTAATATTTCTTATGTTTTGGTATGACATTCACATTAATGTGTTTCCCATTGCAAGAAAACATTAGATGCTTAATGACAAAATTAGTTGGCTTGTGTAAGAGAATGTAATCTCTACCATCTCTCCTCACTTGCAAGAGTTAGCATTTTTCCATTCATTCACACAAGTGCAAAGCAAAAAAAAAAGAGTTCAAACATTCACAATTGTTGTGAGAGTGTTTGAAAGAAAATTATCCCATAATTTTTCTTAAGTGTTAAGATATCTTTCTAAAACGCCAAACACAATTTGTGAGAACTTCATTTTCTAAATTATTTAGAGTTTGATTTTATACTTCTCTAAAAAGTTTAGAGTTCATCTTTGTGAGTGAAGCCCACACTTCGGTTTATTGGTTTCGAGACATAGCTCAGAAGATCGGGCGGTTGATCCAAGAGTTGGACATCAAAGGAAACTCATCTACATCAAAGGAGCAAAATCCATTCTCTAAGAGTTGGAGGATTTCATCTACAATAAAAGGAGAAGGAGAAGGCAAAGAAAATTTTAAAGGTCCATATCGGAGCCGGTGCTCCACATTAGCAACTTCTGCTGTGCTAATGAAAGTCATTTCATACAATTGGTATCAGAGCGCTTAAGGTTGAAAAGTATTTTTAACCCTTCTCCTTTAAAGTTTTTAGTTTTAATAATTTATATGAGATATAGATTATTAGAATGCATGTTGTGATGAGTAGGCACAATTAGATTCATAAGATGAATGGTTTTTAATGTTCATGTGATGAATGTTTACTTTGATTCATGTGATGAATGTATTGCGTTGATCGTTAATTTTTCCGACTCTTATTTTTAGTATTGGGAATTAGGGGTGGGCGCGGTTCGGTTTGGTTCGGTTTTTGCTAAAAACCTAACCAAACCATATTTTACGGTTCAGATTTTTTACCTCTCAAACCAAACCATTAAATAACGGATTGGTTCGGATTGAAAATTTTTTAAACCAGCGGTTTACGGATTGGTTCGGTTCGGTTTACGGATTATTATATTTAAAATAAATTTTCATACACTTAAGTGAAGACAAAAAAAAAAAACTAGTCTATCAAACAAATAGTATGAAGTGCTAGGGTGTAAGCTGTGT